>JAQIWE010005157.1:0-10175 GCA_034698565.1 Campodea plusiochaeta
GTATCCCCCCCGTATAAAAATCTTCAAACCGCGTTTGTAGACCCCAGAAAGTCAATGTCCATTCAATTCTCAACTGTTCATTGAATGATTATAATCTTAGAAAAAAAAACTCTTAAAAAAAAATTGAGTATGACCTTTTGGCACATTAATTTGTGCTGTAAGAAGATATTCAAAATAAAGCAGAATTTCTGCTTAACTTAATAGATAAATTTACTTTAATTAAAAATATATTTATTGTTTTAAATAAAAACTAAAGTAACATAAAGTTTATATTTCCGTGCATAAATTATTTGTTCTCTGATTGATTAGAATAAAGAAAAAAAATTTTTTTTTTTAAAAATTGAGAATTAACCTGACACATTAATTTTGACTGTAAGAAACTAAGCAAAACCATTGTTACCGTATTCCTACTTGAGATTAAATATCAATAAAATAAAATTTCAAAAAGTAAAAAAGTAAGTAAAATGAAGAAAACATAAACAGAACTGAAAAAAGTTAAAATAAAAAATTAAGACATACCTGTTTTCTCCATAATTTTCTTCTATGAACATCCAGAACATGATTTGCACAGAGATGGTTTCGGTGGAGGGGGAGGAGCTGGTGTTGGCATGAATGAAACAACAATTGCTGGTTTTGCAGTGACTTCATAGAGAACAATAACTGCAAACAAGAAGAATAGAATTAGAAAACGCATCTTGGTGTATTGCTCGAAAGTATAACTGTTTAGTTTTAAGTTTTCGAGGCAAGTGGTTCTGTTTTGAAATTGGTTATTTCGTTAATTTTTTTAATGCGAAAATAATGCTTTTTAATTTTCGGAAATTAAATGTGTTTTTTAATAATATTGGTCCTGTGGTTGAATTGCTTGTTTTTAATTGTTTACAACATGACTTTTTAATATAAATTTCATTTTAATGGAAAACGCATTAGTCTCACATTATACAAGTAATTTCTATAATAATACTAATTACATATCGTTGAAAATATGACTAATATTATAATGGTATGTTATGTTATAATTTTTTCTCTTTAATTTTTTTTTGTAAATACCGACAACTTATTTTTGTTCACGTGCAGTATTTTTTTATTACAGTTGTAATTAGAATATTTATCAGTTTGCTCCTACACAATAAAAAAAACCAACATTACTGTTAATATTAAATACATTGTATTACAAATAAAAATAGATTTTCTGACACATTATTTTATCAGTTAACATTTAAAATAATTTAGTTTAAAAGTTGAATTGTTTTTGATTCACTCTGTCAACTCTTGCTCTTTTAAGAATAGCAAGATTTAACTTTCACAGTACCGGTACTGCCTTTTTCGCGTATAATAAAATCCATAAAATTTTAAATTTTATATCGTCTTGAGAAAAGTGAAGGAACTTCGCTGAAATATTGACAAAGAATTTTGATTCATTTATGGATTTTTCACTCGTATTAATGGAAAACTTTAATAATAATGATTCCATGTCTCTCGGAAGTACTTCTATTATGTTTTCTCAGTAAAGGGCTATATTTTCGTGTCCAGTGCAAGTCTCGCACAGGGGTAACTTTCCCGAAAGCTTAATGATTTCACGGGTCACGAAAATGTACCCCTAAAAGTTTGATGAAAAATACATATATCACAGGACAAAATGACTATTCTGGTCAATATTAATTTTCAGAAGTCACCATAAAAAGTTCAAGCGAGTATTTTTTGCTTTAGTTTTCTTAAAAGTCCATTATTTTTCAGCATGACGCCCCCATTTCCAACACAGCTTATATGTCTCTTGGGAGATGGAGTACACTAGAGAACAAAGAAAGTATAACGGTACTTGTGTGTTGGAAAACGTTACCTCCCGCTGAAAAAAATTACGCGTTTAAAAGAAAAAATATATTGCATTACGAGTGCTCTGTTGTATCGTATATTATTATATAGATCGGGTAAGGTTAGATTAGAAGTGACACTGACGTGCTATGGAGAATCGTTTTTTCCCCAGGAGTTGTATCCGGAGAAAAATTCCATGGAGATGGAAATAAGGGAACATAGAAGACTGAAGAAAATTTTGAATAATTTTATAGACGATTTTTACATGAAATTTCTTCCACATTAATTTCATTATTTTAGTTTCATTTTTTATCTCTATTCCGGGGCTGGGCAAGGGTGATTGGTCATCTTTGGAGTTATATATATTCACATTGAAGCTGTCACTGACTATTATAATTAAAAAAAATTAAATATTTGATTATATTACTAATATTTAACAAATATTTTCATAAAACAAATTTAAGAAGAAAAAAAAAGAAATAACATGAAACACTTATATAGTTAGTTATATATCCCTTTCACATGTTAAAAAACCACAAGGTATATTACGACATAATAAAAATAAATTTATCTTCAACTATCTAACACTACCACTTACATGTAACATGCTGATAAATACTTTCACTCCGCTCTTTCCGGGCTCTTCTTATTCAGAAAATTCGAACATGGCCGCCATTCAATTTGTTTGTTTTCTGTATCTGAAAAAGAAATTTGGGTTGGTTATTGTTCAACTTCAAATTATTTTGAGTGAGAAATTTCCCATGTTAAATTTCGAGGCATAGTTTACATGAACAATGGTTTTATGTTTTGAGATGGAAATAAAGAATTTATATTGCTGCTTGGGAATTGGAATTTTTATATGCGAAGAAGAGTTGTAGTTTTTTTTGGATTGAGAGTCTTTTTATATACCTGCAGCTAAAAACTCTTATGGGCACCGTGGGTGATTGCAAGGGCTCAAACAATTATTAACACCAGTAATGCTACCTTGTCTCCGTACGATATGTATATGCTAATTAAAAAAATGAAATTGTTAGTTTATTGTTCCATACATTTATGAGTCAACAGTAGTTTACATTCTTAGTATTAAACTTTAAATGATATTATTGATGATGTCATTAAGTCCTGTATTGTCATGGTATTTATTATTATGTTGTAGAACTATTATTATTATTATTATTATTATTATAGTCTGTAGAATTATTATCGTGATTTTTTATAAAATGCACAAGAGTAGCTTTATATTAACGTTATTTGAAATTCTGATATTACGCTATTGTTGATGTAATTAGTAATTACCTTTTGTAGTGTCATAATATCTTGTTGTAGAATCATTATTATTAACCTGAATGTACATTCTGTAATTGGGTTTATGCCTGTAGAAGTACAAGGAAATATATTAAATGAAAAAGAAAGAAGAAGAAAATAATGGTTGAGAATTAACAACTGATTTTGGTCGATTCTTAATGACCTGACTCCTAAGATTTTTTTTGCGAATGAAATATGTAAGAATCAATTCTACTTATTCTCTTCAGAGTAGCAGTATATTTATTTGATTATGAAAGTAACATAGAATATGAAATCATAAGTTGTATAAGAGTGGGGCATGGAACAAATTCAATAAATTTTGTGGACACCTGCCTCTAAAATATTAGTAATTGCTTCTTTGGATACTTAAAATCATTGTACATTGATATGTATTGAAATATTTCGTAATCTTATACGATATACAAGATAGAATCTTTATTTTGATCTATAAAAAGTGTACTAAATAAATCATGGAAAATTTAACTCAACAGTATTACATGTCATTGTATGTCGAAAATATTATAGTCCTTACAAAATCTTACGGACTCAAACTGATTATGTCTTCAAACTATTTTGACACCCATTGTTGATCACTTATTTGGGTGGTTCAAATTGTGTATTTTCTATACAATTCGCAGGCTGGTCAAAGAAAACAAATAAGTCAATAAAGGATTATCAATTGTTGGAATGTCAGAAACACCCTTGATATAGGTTATTCGATTTGACTCCGTAAGATTTTGGAAACACTATAGTTACTATTCAATTCCAGTATTATATATGGTTTGATTCCATTCACTAATAAAGTTAATAACACTTTACAGAGCATCAGTGAAGTCCACAGAGCTTTCAATTTCAAATCCAAGTGGACTGGATCGTGATAACCAGAACAGTTAATCTCATTCGATTCTGCTATTCGATTAGTTTCAGAACATATTATTAAAAATTAAATTGGTGAATCTAGTGTCTCATCTAAAGCGTTTTAGAAGGGCGCAGCTCCCTGTGAATCGATCATCAAAGTTCTAAATGTGTAGAAATAAATGTTACTAATATTTTGTTACATACGTTATTGAGACATGGAGGGCAAAATTTTCGGTTTGATCTACTCGAAAATTTCCTGGTATCAAAGCAATGCTATAGAGTTCTACATCATTTTGTATAATGTCGTTTATTATTTACTCAATACATTTTTTTTAAATGACCATGAGTTTTTCAATATTTCAAATTATTATCGACGAAACCTTAGTTACATATTTCGTTTGAAAATTCCTATAATTAATACTATTTGCCTCCAGATACCTTCTCGATATTAATTCAATTTCCCACTTTAAATATCAATTCAAAAGAATTAATCACCCCAAATTAAACCTAAACAACAATAGACGATTAAGACAACCTATTTCACGGCCAGGTTATATTAATTCTCATAAAAACAAGCACCGAAGGACGAAAAACCCAAAAATTACATTGAAGAAAAACACAGATAAAAATGTTTGATGTGAAGTAGCAAAGTAGTACGAAGGCCAAAAACAACGGAATTACGGTGCATCAACAATTTTTTTAAAGAAAACAAAAAAAAAGTCGATCCACCTAATTATTCATTAAATGAAGGTTACTTGTAACATTGTAATTATTTTGTAAGTTTGTAATTACTTTGTAAGTGAATGACCAAGGTATTGGGAAATATTGCTGATGAAAAAGGTAATATAAAATAATTATGGTTTATTTTTATTATGAAGCTAATTATGTTTTGTTAATTTCATGTATGGAAACTAACGATTCATTCATTATGTAGTTGACACCACGGTCATACTACACCTTTTTTTTTCTTTGGGTGAGAAACAGAAATTTGTTTCTCACTTTGAATACGAAAAAAATCATAAATTTTGGAAACTATTTTCTAAATGATCTAAAGATAAATGTTCGGGATGGGTAGCAGGACTCTCGATTCCAGAAGTTTCGCAATTAATTAGTAACTAGGATTTTGAATTTCTTTTAAATCTTCCTGTCAGTTAACTATAATGAAATACTGGAATCAAACGGTTTCAATTCGAGTTCATTATTGATTTCGAGACTAAAACTGTCCAAGAAAAGAAATACGAATGAAGGTATGTCTAAATATGAACTATATTAATTTGCTCAATTTCTTATTACAGTATATTCATAAGAGTGCTGTTTAACATATTTTTTTGACAAAGTACAAAAATAATAATTTTCAGAAGGTTAGGAAAATGTTAATAAACATTGTTCATTATTCTCCTATACAGAATACCAAAAAAGTTACTTTATTATTGATTATTCGAGTCAACCATTAGAGGGTGTATGAAGAAACAAACTAATATATTAGTTATATCATTCTCAGAAAATCATAATATCACAAAAATATCTGTCCCCATTTACTTTTATTTATACAATAAACCTACGTACGCTCAATCTCCTAAATATTAAAACAAACAGAAATATTCACTTCTTCCTTTTTTCTTACGCAATCAAAAACGCATTTCTATTTTGAAACAAAAGAATTCATAACATCATCGTCTTCACTACTACTGGTTAAATATCCGCCGGAAATTCCGTTATAATACTAACGTAGTGAAAGTCAGTTTAAACAACAATAGATATTATAAATTATATTAAAAACGTTCTACTTATTTTCTTCTTATTATTGTATATTCGATGACAATCTCGTTGTCGTTTGTTGTGGACTGATTTTCATTTCGATCGCGATTATGTAATTTTTTACGTAATAAATTGATTTCGGAATGAGTTGCTTATACGAACGACTTTGAAATGTCAGTGAGTTACTAGTGTTTTCTAACACTGGTTTGATGACCTGGTTTGGACAGAGTTGGTTTAAGTAATAGGACGGGACTTGTTTTACAACTTAAAAGATTCGGTGCCTTCCCGATTTTTATTTAAAGGAGTATTTTTTCACAGCGGGAATAATCTTTTCCAACACACATAAGCCGTTTTAGTTTCTTTGTTCTCTATTGTACTCGTTTTCCCAAGAGACCATTAAGCTGTGTTGGAAAAGATTATTCCCGCTGTGAAAAAATATTCTTTCAAAAAGAAAAAGAAATGAAAATTTACCGAGCATTCAATTGTCAAATTAAAAATGCCTTTTTATTAATGGATTGTTTTTATGGAAATGGCGGCGATGATGAGAAAATATACATATGATAATTATATTTTATTTCTTAAATGAAATGTAAATGAAACGAACTAATATAAGTATATTTTAAGAACGAGTTCAGAAATGATTCTTTACTATTTATTTATTTCAATTATTATTTACCCATTATTTTTTTAGTAATTTATTTAAAATTCGCAGATTTCAGGTATTCCAACAGCACCTTCTTTCAAGATCTGAATACAATATTATGGAGTAAAGCTTTACAATTATATTATTCGTGGTAGTTTCTATTATTTAAAAAAAAAAAGCGATTTGATGAGATATAAAAGTCAATTGTGCCCTGTAGAACTAATAATTCAGTCAGATATTATGATTACTGCTGCATGTTAAAAATTATATTCCGAAATAAAAAGATTAACCTCAAATATATCAAAAAATAAAATCATGTAATCCTCAAAGTTATCACAGAGTTTTTTTTATTATTATTATTATTTGAACATGTTAAGTAATCAAAATACATAAAAAATCTTAGTATTTGACGTAATGTCTCATCAATTTATTCTAAAGATGTTCACTTCTGCATATTACGAAAGAAACAGTAGTTTCACATTTTTACACAATTAATGAACTGTGAAGGAAGAAAAATCATTGTCTTTCATAATCACAAAATTTTATGAAGAAATAAAAATGACAAAAACGAGAACATTTTTTTACAAAAACATCATTCAACTACCAGTATCATCATTATTTTTTTTTCACTGGTCCTCATAAACTTCTCATATATTTCTGGTTTTATGTAATTTCTGCATAAATCGTAAACTTTTATCTCAATGCTGTATTCCTTAAATGTTGTAATATCCTACATCACGAAATTTCGTGATTTTCCGGTTTTGTATTCGTTCCGTATATAATGAATTAAAAATATAATAAAAGGGTTGAATTTTTATAACAAGGATTATTATTAAATAAAGTTTGTAATAGCATATAATGCATATTTGTTTCATGCATATTTTGAGTAGTTATTCGTTATAGAATGATATGATCTATTTAACCATTTAATAACAGGCAAAATTTGTGTTCTGAGGCTAGGCGTTTCTTGCATAATGTTTTGGTAATAAAATATGGTCTTAAACTTCCAAAAATAAGTATAATTTCTCAAATTTTCAACTAACAAACTTTAGTCTTTATTTCTCTTGATAAAGACTAAAGTTTGTTAGTTGAAAATTTGAGAAATTATACCTATTTTTGGAAGTGTAAGACCGTATTTTATTACCATAACATTAGACAAAATTTGGTTTATAATCCTAGTTTTTATATTGTAATTTTGTGGTTTTAATCTTTTAAAATGGTTTACAAAACCAGCAATAATTTGCAAGTCGATTTCAGTGACCACATTACGATATTCTTGCTTTGCGATATACTAATTTAAGACATAAAACCAACAGAAATATCCCACTTATGAAAATAACAGAACGATCAAATTATAATAAATGTTTTTAAAATCTTTGTTATTCATATATAGATGGAAACTTCTTCTTGGCTCATTCATAATGTAGTTGTAATAAAGGGGTTTTTGAAACCAAAAACTTTTATTAAAAAAAACATTTTTTGAAGAAAAGTGTTTGGTTTCAAAACCTCTTTGTTATTCATATGAGAAACAACTTGGGGAAAACTGTATTGTTTTAAAAACTTAAACCATGTTAGAATTAAAATTATAAGATCCATAATAAACCGAATTAATGCCTTTAACAAAATATATATTTTCGAATCAAATCATAATCTAAAAAAAATTGCTTGGGAACATAAACATGAAATATCTCATTACTTCAATATCAGCTGTTTTGCAATGTGAATATCTAAATATTTTGCACACGTCCAGCATGCAAATGAAGCCATTCACACTGATGCAGATTTTATTACATCTTGCATAACTTTACTATAAGTCATGCTTAATGGGCGTCTTTGGGCTTAACCAATATCCATCAGAGTTCAAGTACCTCTATAGAACGATATTCGCGAAAAATCATGTTAAATTTGCAGTAATGCATTTCTTCTGAGAGAGACGTATTCATCCATGTTTTAAATAGAGTGTTTTAAGTTATAAATAAATCCGAATAAAAACAGCAATTTCTGTCAATATTTCTGCAAAGAACCTTTGATTTTATCAAGACTAAAATTGTTACAATAGTTGATAATGATTATGTATTATCAACTATTGTAACAATTTTTGAAAAGGTTCTTTGCAGAAATATTGACAGAAATTGCTGTTTTTATTCGGATTTATAACGTAAAACACTCTATTTAAAACATGGATGAATCAGTCTCTCTCAGAAGAAATATGTATGATAAATCTTTATGTAAATAAGCAACTTTTCAACATGAAACACAGAACAATGTTGAGAAAAGTGTCCACTGATGAAATGTCATTTCTATTTTCTATATGAACTTTCTTTTTAATGATCTATTTAATAACATTAAAGGACAACGGTGTCTTACATTGTGTCTTCGTCATCTGAAGCAGCAGTGACAAAGGTCAATGACATTGATGGTGAGAATGACTGATACAAAGATGGTGATTGTTCTGACAGTGAAATAAAATCATCGGTTGAAGATTTAGTGTCATCTGAGGCACCCAGTGTCGAAACACATGATGAATAGTTCTGAAAGATAAATATTATCATTATTCGCCCTGGTATAATTATAATAGTCTTTCTACGTCACAGTAATTTATATTTCTGGTGTTACAACATATAAGCACTTAGTGCTACTGACTGACTATACGACATATAATTTATTATTGATGATCATTCTGTTTATTGTTCACGAATCTTTTAATTGAAGGTTGAATTGCAATTTTTTTTACAATTGAATATCTTATTTCGTGAAAGTAGATTTCAAAAGAAAACATTGGCTTTTTTAAAAGAAAACATTAGTATTTTCTTTCGTCGATTCTATATGTAACTATTTGGAATAAGGATTTGATGAAACTGTAACAACATTTTAGCTAAATAAACAGTATATTGCGCACTTTCATTGTTATTATCTAAAAACGCATAAAATGTTTTCTAATTCCAGTATAGACTATTATTCATCTATATCGATGTGAAATATTTGATTGATAGTCTCAATATTATTACTTCATCACTATAAAAATAATATTAAAGAGATATTAAAACATCCATATTATTATTCACGGTATTCTACGTTGATTAACCATTAAAGTTCAACCATGAGACATAACAATAATAAAATTATTATAGGTTATTATATCGTACTGAAATATACCTCCGAACTGCTTTGCCTGCTTCCAATCTCTCTCCGCTGCGTGTCGCCACCGAGTAGTGTTCCTCTGGAAAGTATGGCGTCAGTTAGTTCCTCAGCTTGCCAAGAGAGGGAATCCAAATCAGCCTCAATCGCATCTAAAGCATCACGGGTGGTCGCTTCAAAGTTTACACCAGATGATGTGTCCCTAAGATTAAAGAAGTGGACAGAATATAAAAAACACTGAGCAGTAGTTAAACAAAGTGGTTGGTGTCTAATTACATTGATATGAGAGTTTATTGACAGCTAACAAAAGAGGGTGTTGTTTCTGTATCACGAATTGTTATTTGGGAGGGGGACTGATTGATTAATTGTTAGTTTAATTATTGATGTTGTAATTGTTGACTGATAGTGGCTTAATGAGAAGAAGTGTTATTTTTTTTGCTTGATATACTGTTACATTTGTTTGACATTCAATGGTGGTAATTGATTGCAAGAAGAATAAACTAACTATTACAGTAGATGGTAACATGAAAAAAGAAAATCTATTATGATTAAGAATAATATCTTTAGACCATTCCAGCAGATTGTTGATTTATTGACACGTTTCAGGAACATCGTCCCATTCTCAAAATACTGCAATTATTATTGACTTGTATTTATCACATGA
>JAQIWE010005158.1:0-10174 GCA_034698565.1 Campodea plusiochaeta
CTGTTTATTCTATTCTGCTCTCAAGAGTGAGAGGTTATGTTTTATTTTATGTATTGATTGTTTTTATTTTGTTTTTGTTTGGTAAGTTCTAATTATCTTATATTGTTTAATGTTTTAATTTCTGATAATTTGCATTGTAGGGCCTGAAGATGCTACAGTGTAGCGAAACTGGTTGCCAATAAATTATATAATATGCAGAGAAGGCTACAAATTTTCGTGTTTTCATTTTCTTATAGTATTTTTTCCATGGATTTGTTTGTATTTCCTGTAAAAATATGTTGTGAATTATTTGAAATTCTCGTACATGAACTCAGAAACTCCTAGTGAACTTAATGAAATTTCAGGATCAGAATGGTATTTCTTTTATTCTTATACATTCCAAAATGAGGAGAAAAAGGAAAATTATAAGAAATTCAAATTTGATATAGGACCCTGAAATTAAATATTGAAGTAATTCTAATGGTACCTGACTGATGTTTTGTGTTCCCATTGTAACATCCATATTGAAGATAACACGAGAAAAATTACCATGAATGTTTAAGTTGGTTGCGGAGGCAACTCGACATTGCCTTCTCGAACGATTGTACCATGAATTTGTTTCTGAAATGTACAGCATTCATGTCATTCTACTCTGTGCTTAGTGCAAATCAAATAATTATTGTTCAGTGCTAGTGGTCATTGCCAAGAAGTATAATATTGAATGGCTTGCACTAATTAAAACAGTAGAAATAGCGCTTCGAGGTTGAAGAACCTTGGAAACATTATAGAAATATTAATAAATCTCAATGATTCAATTCTTTTATCATGTCAAAATAAATTTTTACTGTTTACAAATTGATTATTTTATATTTTTCTTGGATGGAACAGAAAAAAATCTGTTTTGGAGTCGAAAATTAGGCTGTCTTTTAAATTTCTTAGATGCACATTCATCAATATTTTAAAATTTTTAATGCTTTTTGTTATTTATAATTTCAAGTAAATAAAAACTTAAGAATATTTTATTTTGCAGCTGATCTAAATGAACTTCTGACATTGGAATTAATTTGCAATAAGCTTATCATATAATAAGTGAATTAGTGAAGTCATTGAAGTGAAATGAAAGGTAAAAAAATAATCAATTGTCGTTATATACAAACATTGAAATAAACGAAGAAATAATGATAATAAAAATATTTCCATTTAGAAAAAGAGAAAAAAATGTGTAGTTTCATATATCATCAACAGATGGCTGGCGTGTTCCAATTCCTCAATCCTAACGAAGCACTACTTCACTCTTCTCTCGAATGAGGCGCTGCCGGCAATTCAAATTCCCTACTATATTCGAATACATAGCTTTCATCCAAAGAGGGCAAAAAATTGTATAAAAGGGATTGTAACTATTTCTGATGGTGTTTTATATGAGGTTTGAAATAGTGATGAATGCTTTTTGTGGAATGTGATGGCTTCAAATAAACTCCCTTTTCGATTCACTTCATTGGAAAATTAGAGAAATTCAAACACAGATTCCAGGAAAGGGTTTTCGTGCATTACAAAAAAGCATTGCTCATTATTATACGTGCATGAGATTGACGTAACACCAATTGCTCATAATTTTTAGTTTTGGTAAATTATGATAATAAATAAATGGAATGATATGGAACTGAAATCCACGAAGCCCACTGACATTCTAATAAACATTCATTGTTGGACAATATGCAATTTAATTTCTGATCCTATTAATATTAACAATTTTATAATAAATAAAATTAATTGAGTAAAGAATGTATTACCAGCCAATTCTGAGTGCATAGTGTTCCTATCGATACGATAGAACTTTTTGAAAACGATATTTGAAATGTCGATATCGATATTTGGCTGTCTATACGATATATTGATATCGTAGGAACACTATGAGTGAACCAAGCCATCTATTTTCTTTTTCATTGAATTTTAGTTTTGATAACATTAAATTATAATAAGATGATCGATCAGTAACCATCTTCTGAAATCATTATGGCATTAAAATAATTGGTTTTGAAACCCATGTAGACTTTGTAAGAAAATTTTCTGGAACAGATAGTTTTTGAACAATATAGTTTGGGAACTTTCACTTTTTATGTGAGAATATGTTTATGTAATCATCACCTTACAATTCATTTGTGTCTTCAGCAGTTTCAATTCAAGAGTTTCAGGATTCAGGAAATTATAGTGATCTGATTGAGAACATCAGTTACAATATTTGCCTTATCTTAGTAAAAGTAAAGTAAAATATTTATTTGTGTTTGTATTTTTTTAGATAACAGATATCATGGAATTATTTTAATTTACTGATAGTCTATCAAGTATATATCTGAACATTATTTTTTAAAGCATTTTTCCTTTTGATGTTCATTTAAACTGGTTTAAGAATTAAAACGACTCCCAACAGAAATTTAAAATTGACATTCACATAAAAACAATCGTCAGCAACACTTTTTCCTCAAAATTGGTGGTTTGAAATGATCGATTCTAAGGGAGATGGCACTCTTGTTCGGTTTTTGTGGTAAATCTATATTAATAAAGGTTTTCCTTTCATTAAAATATCACCAATATAATGTTGATCATAATATTTTAAAAATGTATCTCTATTATATAAGTTTAATAATGTCAAATGAAATTTTCCTTAAATGTTAATTTTTTTTTATGAATTTCAATATAATTTTTTTGATAGTAATAAAGCTTTTCAGAAAAGCAGAAACCCTAGAATAAAGATCCTATGATTCAATACAACGTAATGAAATACATCATTATTCCCAGAAGGAAAAATGGATTCATTATTTTTCTTCAATTTTTTCAGTGAACCTAATACTTTGCGAATATCTTCTCAAATCATAAATAAGTTACAAATTTAGTATATTTTATAGTTGCAGTGATTTTCATAAAGATGATTTTAACTCAAATGATAACTTTTGTTACATTTATAATTTTTGTTCCATTATACCATTGGAGAATTTGATATTTGATGTCTGTTTAGTATTTTAAATAACAAACAGTAAGTTATACAAATTATAACTTGAAAGCAGACCACTTCTTTTCCTAATGCAAACCATTATCATTTTATCTTATCTACCTGTAATAATATCATTATGTTTAAACTAGCACAACAATTTCTCTGATTTAAAATCCAGCAAAAAAAAAAAAAAAAAAACTTTTAGCACATCTCATTTAATTCATGAACGTTTCATAATAATATTGTTGTATAATGATGAACATATGCTAAAATATCTCACTCTATATATTTTTATGTTCGAAAAGCAACGACTCATTTATTCTATACACATATTTCTTATACAGAAGCTATTAATGCTTCCATAATAATAAAATTCACTCACCCTTTAAGTTTAGTGTGATTTTTCTCTTAATAAAATTTTATCGTTTTTTCTTTTCTTTTTTTCCCTTTCATTATTATTAAACATTCTTGGTTTTAGTATCTAATATATATGTTTCGTAAAATGTAGGATAGTCCATTATGAAAAAGAAGTCTATTACACCAAATGCTGTCTTAGTATTCTCAGCTTAAAATGGTGACAGTTCTTTTTTTTTTGTCCTCTGCTGTACTTTTGAATGTCACAAAGCTTTTAAGATCTTGGGTCTAGGGATAATTTATAACTACTCGGCTTTGTGTATGTGTAAGAAAGCAGAACTAAAACATTTTTTTATCTTTTTTTCCCTTTTGTCATAAAATCTTCAGTTGTGATTCTGAAATAATATAGATATTGAAAGTAAAATAAATGAAATCTGTATCATCTTTGCTTATTAATGTATTCTTTTTTATGACACATTTTTTGCCCAAGGAAAGTTTCGAATTTTTAATTAGGTACAGTACATAATATTTGTGTACTTTGAATATGAAATCTTCCTTCTTTATTTATTCAGAAAAAAAATATAAAAAAGTAAAAGAGAGTTTACGAAGACAGCCCTAAGCAATAAAGAAATATTTGCTTTATATTCAGCTGGAATGTAATTATGTAATCTTGCTCTATACTTTTGGTATATATCCTTATGTGAAAAACAGAATAAAAATTAAATAAAAATATATTTCCCCTTGGGAGTTGTCAATCTTGTAGATGAATTTCTTCATTTTCGATTATTATAGATTGAACCAAAATTGAGTTAGATCTATACAGTAAAATGAAATGATTTTAAATTAATTTTTACTTCAGAAATAATAGCAATATTGCCTATACTTTATACTGTTCAGGTCAGTTTTGTTTGAATGCCTGTATTGCCAATGACACAAACATAACTGTTTATACCAATATAATTATGTATAATGATTCTGCCAAATGAAACAGTGATATAGGACCTTTACTCGTAAAACTACTAAGATTTATGTTATTTTATACGAAATGTGACATTTTAAAAGTAGTTTCCACTTACAGATCAGAAAATGTCGTGAGAACCGTTTTTTGATTTTTCTTATCTAACAAAATAACTAATATCCATGTGGAAAAATCGTATTAAATTTATTGCATGTGTTAAAAAAAAGTTATATACCTTTACGTTTGGTCAAAACACACTCAATCTCGGTGTTTTATGTGTTTTCCCGTTCCCGATAACTTGTCAAATGACGTGAGCCTGTAAAAAGCGCGATAAAACAGTCTTGCATGTTGTAACGAAAAACTATAAACAATTTGATTGCGAAAGTTTTTTTTATGTTTTGAAAAACAGCCACCAGGGTGTGCGAGTTGTGACGTCACTGATCATTATTTGATTGTAAACAATGAGTATGGCCGCCGACGTCTGCAACTGGCTGATTGCGACGATGGGGGTGGATAAAAATCCGCGCATGCGTTTTTTACTCTTTTTAATTTCCGCTCTTCGGTTTTAATACTATCGTCGGCGGGAGGGGTGGAAAGCTCATCGTTCGCCCCACCCATTACGGAACGCTGAAGCGGAACAGTGAGGAAAATGGTACGCTGAAACTGGACACACTGTGCTTTATTCATCTGGTAATGGTTGTTGTGCTTGTTGCATAAGCAGAATGGGTAACGATTTTTTTTGTTTTACTGAAAATAAAAATTCTGAAAGTTCCACTAAGAAAAATTCTCGTGCAATTTCAGTTCTATACCTTTTCTTCAATATTCAATATTCCTCTTTTTCTATTTTCTCTACTTTTTCGTCTCTTCATTTCTTTTTCGTCTCGCTGATATTACATTTGATTCATTGTATAATCTTTCTACAGAATGTTCTTTTGATCTACGTCTTTTTGGATGATTTTTCCTCTTCAAAATTCAGAGAAAATTAGACCCTCAAGCTATCTCTAAGAATGAGACTTGGTTAGGAAAAAAAGGAAAAAAAAAGTCTGATGCATTTTCTTTCTTTTTTAAGCTCTAGAGGAAAAGAGAAAAAAAAATCACAAAGTACTCTTGGTGAAATCAGGTCTCCTGCCGGTTTTGAACGTATATACAAGAAGAGATGCAATATATATAGGTACAGGACTACACAAAAATATGTTTTCAAGTAATGTCCAAAACGTATAGTAAAAAAGCATTCTGTATACTGATTGATATGACTTCAACTGAATTTAAATTTGCATATTACAGGTGTATGTGTAAGAAAGAATAGGACATTTCGAAAGGTTATTCTGCAAAATCAATTCCAAAAATAATATAGCCGAACTGAAAATACGTTCTCTGTGCTGCAATCATATCTCAGTTTACGTTTCGTTTCAATTAAACAGACCAGTATTAATATAATTGTGTTTCTTCTTTTTATTCATTATCTGAAATATATAGATTAAAAATATACTTAATGTTTACCTTTTTTTCATTGAGTTAGATGCAATGAACCAACTTCCACAACTTTCAATAACTGTCAGTCCTGTAGTCTGCTAGTTGATGACTCCATTTTGACATTTGAAAACATTACATTATTCTGTAAAATGAATAAGTATAAAAATCACGAGACAGAACATTTTGTCCATTTCCTTTTTTATATTTTGTTTCAGTTAATCTAAAACTTGTTGACGAAAAAAATCTGAAAGTTACAGCTGGGGAAAACTGAGGTTATATAGTTACTCTTCAGCATATCGATATATAAATAAATTTTTATTAATCATTATAAGACTCATGACTTCAAATTGGAACTGGTGCTCCCATAACACTTAAAACAATTAAATACTTTCAGGATTTATCAGTCACTATATATGACATCTGAGTTGTAACAATTTTCAAATTTAGGTTTTTATTATACTTGCATGATGAATAATTGTAAAATCGATGGTAAATCTTCTTGTTTATATTGAGTCAATGATCTGTTAAAGGGTATTTTTTTTCCTACGGGAAGCCATCTTTTCCAACACAGCTTATCGGTCTCTAGGGAAAGCGAGTATAATAGAGAACAAAAAAAGTAAAACGGGATGTGTGTGTTGGAAAAGATGGCCTTCCGCTGGAAAAAATACAGGTTTAAGAAAGGCAGTAAATGTTTTACTACAATATAACCCACAAACCCTAGCATAAACCTTCTAAAAAGAACTTTTCAAATTCCTGCCCCCAAAAGTCTAGGATCGCTGTTCTCATATTAGTTTTCTTCAAATTATTTTCGAACACCCTGTTTAGTAATATGAATACAGAGTAGAATTTTTTGAAAAGAGTACAGAAAACGAGAAAAAATACCAAAAAAAGTAAATGGAAAGAGAAAAGAGAGCTTTTTTTCTACTTAGCGAACTTTCAGATACTTCGTCTTGTGAGGCCCACAGTCTTTTCAATGCAATATTGCGGATTAAAAAAAAAGACTAGTTAAAATAAATGTTGGGGAAAAAGTTTCTTAATATAAGCTTTCGGAGAAAAAGGGAATATATATATAAGCTTCTGGCAGATTGAAATAAGGATTTATATTCAGCGAGGTTACAGGTCAGACTACTCACACAGTACACAGTATGTTATAGTTAATTAATTATTTCCAAGTTGTACATGACACTAGTTTTCTGTTGCAAAAGTATATATTTGTGTTCACATTTTGTTCCTTCAGAAATATATTGGCTCCACATTTTCGTATAGTTTACAAATTGTTTCTCAAATTCATCATCAAAATAATATTATTTATTCTTACATTTCATTTTTCAAACTACTTTGACAATTAAAAGATCAAGTTGGAGATTTCAACAATAGCAAAGTTACATAATATTTAGCCCTTAAAATTCAATAAGAAATTATTGTTCTTATTATAAAACTTAAAATTGTGTCAACAGCCGATGAAACTACGTAAAAAGATAAATTGTTCAGTTTTCAAAGTTCTGTATTCATCTGAAGATCATCAGTAAAAACAGTCTTTTTTCCTACCTTAGTAACCAGCACAGTTTCCATCCATTATATTTAAATCATGCAGTGTTGACTATTCAGTTTCTTGTTCCTACTGATTGTACGAATTTAGTGGCCATTTCCGGAAATGATATTCTTCATCTATGGATTATTTTAGTTGAAAACAGCAGCATCGTTGTAAGCTAATTCTGAAAATAATAAGGGAAATTGTATTAGGTGCGAAATCATTGATTCGATTATTTTTCTTCAGACGAACTATTCATTTAGTTACTGGCAAAGCTTTACTATCAATTTTTACATCTGTTTTTAAGTAGCCTAATTCCTTTACTCAGGAAAAAAACAATCTTTCCATCTTGGTTCATAGAACTTTTACAAGTATACATGATTCTTGTATATACCTGCCTCGCAAACATGAGACCCATTTGTGTTTAAGAAAATTAACCATTTTGACAGGAAAAAGTTTTCTTTATCATGGCAAACAACGGTGACCCCTTTGTTCACTCTTTTGTTGGGGGATTAGAACTGTCATAATGTACTAAATACATTTGGGTCTTATGTTCGCGAGGCAGGTTTAGTTCGAACACTGATTGGATAATTGTATTGCATAAAAACAACGACATAATCATCAGTATATTCCGAAAAATACAAAATTTCTCATTCCTGTAAATTATAATGCATTTCAAAACTACACGCCTGGTCAAACAGATGATGCTAAATTGTACCACTTAATCACTTTCGAATATGAAAAAATCCCATCTTTTAAATCAGAAACTCTAGATATTATACAAACAGCGAAGTAAGATATATAATTACCTTCTGACAGATTCAAGATTTGAACTCTACATCCCATATATTATAAAACCAGATAAAAAGAAATACATCATCCTATATACGTTCTTGCCAACTGCAACATACAAAAGAGAATATTAATAAAATACTTTGAAGAAGAAAAAAAAACGAAAGCGGGGGAGATGAATTTACGAAGTTATAATATAGACTCTCTATATGAAGAATGTATTGTCATATTTCCGCCTCGGAGTACCGTGGTACATTTATCTGTATAAAACACAGCATAGGTAGAAAAAAGCCTATTCTTTTCAATATCCCCCCTCCCTCACCGAAAGTTCTTATTTACTTTTCTGCAAGAGGTATATAGATTGCCAGAATACAAAATAAGCAAGTATGGGCACAAATACTACGTGGAAAATACGGGTGTAAAGTTTGGGTTTCAAACCCAAGAGGTGGTTTTAGGTTGAAGCTGTATTTCGTTTTTCTGAAAGGTCAAATGAAATTTTGTTTGGATTAGGTCTTCCGAGGGGATATAACTCAAATCAAAGCTCTCACGTCTTTATTTTTTGTTATTCTATCCATCATCTTTTAAGAAGCCTTCCAATGGTATTTGTAATTTGTACGATACCTAAAACCTCAGTTATTAATCGGGTAACACCATATGATGAACTTGAAGTAACAATTGTTTCCGAAGTTCTGAAACTATTTTATCTATAAACATCAGTTATTGGTTCATGGCCTGATTACATGCTCATTATAACAAAAATGAAACATTTAATTTTCATGGATAGAAGAAGTATCTCTGATTCGCACACTGGTATGACTATAATATACTACAACATCATTTTCACGTTCTCTTGCTGACGTGTTCATTTAAATATGTTTTACCAGTGAAGTTCAATATCTCAGTTTTTTTTATTTCTGTATTATTTTAAACAGATGAAAAAAATAATTTGGCGATGTGTGAATGCTCTTCTATTATTATTGTTAAACAATTTCTCTTACTTTTCTCATAAAATCAGACAACTTGTTTTTCCTATTCAGCAAAGACCTCCCATTAACATTAAAAACACCACCATCAAGTACATTGAGGAACACCTGATCAGAAAACATTCCAAAATAACAACAAAAAAACATAAACATCTTTACAATGTCATCAAAACCAAAAAAAAAATCCTGAATAAAAAAGTACGAAACAACATGTAGCATTAAATTGAGTAAACACAGTACCTATTAACCACACGCAAGTTTCTTTTCATTCTATCAAGTCCATCGAGACCAGAATTGAATGCTGCTTTTAAGCTAAGTTTAATCACTTAATGGTTATATGTATATAGTATTTACTCTTCCACACACGAGAGAGAGAGACTCATCAACATAATGGCTCAAATCCTGCTTTTACTGATTGCCAACGCAAATTAACAACAGAGAAAATCTACCGTATTATTGCATTATCCGCAGATGGGTAGTATATATAGTTTGTATGTGCTGTTATTATTATATACTTAATAATAGTGGTATTGTAGTATAATTGAATGATAGTGTTGATTAACAGGGTTTTTCAGAGGCGGATGTTTCTGGGAGGGCGGATTTTCGTGGCGCCATGGAGTAAAACAATGAAAAAACGTGGCTGTGATTCGTTGTTGCAAGAATGTAAAATTAAATTGTAGACAATTTCTAGCCGATCGTATTGATATTCGCATATTATAGATTGTGCTGGATATTTGTAAAAACGTATAAACGTATATGAAAGAATTATTTCATAAACTGAAAGAAAAAAAATCACTCTTCTGCTCTAATTGGAAAACCACTTTCATTTTTGTCTAACTGGTATCAGTTTTTTATATAAAATTCTCAATTTTATAGCCCCAAAACAGAGAATTTACTGTTCTAATTTTTTGGAATTTGAGTTAATAAAATTGTGATTATTCTTTTGAAAATCTGTAGCATACAATTTCAAGTTTGACAATATAATTTTCAACCCTGAACGATAAATTCTTTATTGCCATAAAATTAAAACGATAATTTATCATTTTGATCAATTATTATCACAGAAACAAACGGGATGTATTGAATAAGAGAGGATCGAGGGGGGGGGGGGGGGA
>JAQIWE010005159.1:0-10173 GCA_034698565.1 Campodea plusiochaeta
CTTCGAGAAATGAATTAATTACATATAATGGGAATCCCTATACCTGCTTCCAGGTACCGAATGGCCTTAAATATTATTAAGAAAACGTTTTCAACCCCATATTTTGAAATAGCACTTTAATGCGACAATAATAATAATGAATGTCCATTTAAACAGAAATAGATTAGTAAATATTCTTGGTAACTTTGAATTAAGAAACCATTATAATAAATTTAAACTTATTAGAATTATAAAAACATAATCCAAAGGTAATATTTGAGCGATTAATAAAACTAATAGCATAGAAATATCACAATATTTTTATTTTCAACATAACATTCAATGCGGCGAAATAATTTTCACTAATTTTGATTTCATGAATTCATAAATGCCCATACCAACGACGCTTAAAACGACCAGAAACGCACCGAATATGCTCAGCCTCGGCGAACTCTCGTGTAATATAGTTGCTCCGTAAATAAAGGACACTACCACATCAAGCGTTCGAAACGTGCTTAATGCGCTCGCATCGTAGTAATGGTGAGATATCGTCATGAAAACTCCTGCCGCCGTAGCAAAAACTCCGCTTAAAGTCATCCAAACGTCGTCTATGAAATCATCTGAAAAAGTATGTTCCTTCTCGAATGGCAAAAGTGCTACAGCCAGTATCATACCAAAAACTTCGTTTACCGTTGCTATTAGTGCAAAGTTCACTTCTCTCGTTATTCGTAAGAACACGGCGTACATTGTCATGCAAATCGCTTGAGAAAACGCTGCAAAATACGCCCACCACGGATTATCGGAAACATCTTTATCCTCTGGAAACAGAAATTTCGGCCGGACGACCAGAATGACTCCAGTAATTGCGATCACTGCGTATTGCGATTTTATCCACGTGAATTTCTCGATTTTCAAAAAATGCGCTACTATCATTACCATAACGGGTCGAATGTAAAATATCGTAATCGCCTCGCCAAGCTGAAGGTTGATAATCGAGATTTGCTCGCATATTATACTAACGTTCATTATAATCGCCATTGCAATTAAATAATATCGCCATTTCCAACCTAATACGTAATCTTTCCTTTTAAGCAGAACAAAAGTAAACGGTAGCGTTGAAGCAGTAAAAAAAATAAAAGTGATTAAATGCATCGTCGTAAAATTCATTCCTTCTACAAGTTTGAAAAGAACTCTACTCGTCATAACGGTTAAAGTGGTTAATAGTGAAAATATTATTCCCTTGCATGGGGAATATTTTGTATCTTTAACTGATGTAAGGTCTTCGAGTTCTTCGGCTGTTAGTTCATCAACTGGTATAACACCGAGACTCTCAATAGTCACTTCTTCTTCTGAAAGAAAAAGGAAAAAAAGTTCAGTTAAAGTGAGAATTAGGGTTTCTTTTTTTAAATAATGCTATTCATTGTAATAAAGTGATTCGAGTTATTAAACTCAAGGTAATTTTGTCAAATCAAATTAATAATACAGAATATGCTCGTACGGAGATTAAGTGACGTATTCATGTTTAAGACACTTATTGGGTCTGGCCACTTATATATGAAACAAACTAATTAGCCTCAGGACGTTTCACCTTAATTAATATAAATGCTTGTATTTTGTGAATCATTTTAAACTTTTATTGTACAGTTGATAAAGCCTTTTTATTAATAAAGGTGAAACGTTCTGAGGCTAATTAATTTGTTTCATATAAGTGACCACTCCCAAGAAGTATATTAATAATACAGAACTCTTGCCATGTCCTTACCATGCACTTATTCCTAGATAGGTGAAGGCAGTTCTCTGTTTGCCGAACCAAAGGTACCAAACCATTACCCGTCTGTTGAATCTACGGTGCTTTAGTATTCAGTATAATAATAATAACCTTTGATTTTTAAATTAATTCTGAGAGATTTGTCAAAAATACTTATAAATTAAATAGAATTTCAATAAAATGAGTTACAAATTTAATCACTTAATAATTGGCAAAGTTTGATACTAAATTATTATAAGCTCGCAAAAGGAATATATTATAAATGAAATGATTTAACTGACAAATTACTTTGAATTGGAAAAAGAAATTAAGAATAAGAAAAATTTCGTCTCAAGTGGGACTCGAACCCACGACCTCAGTCTAACCAGGATCGTGCTCTACCAACTGAGCTATTGAATCCAATAAAATTTTCTTATTCTTAATTGTACATAATAGCTATGTTCTTTGATATCAAAATTTCAGTTTCGTCAGGGATTTCAGACCTTTCAGTGCATCACCAAAATTGTAATTTTGATTTTATTAAGTAAAATGTATAAACTATCCCTCTATTACATGCCCAGAAGACATTTGGACGTATAAGGGTCTATGGACGTATAGGGGCCTATGGTATGCTTTCTTGACTAATACACAAACATTGGAAATGATGTGGTCACTGGTCAGCCACGCTCTAGCCGATATTTACCCCCCCAAGAATTTTCACTACTTCCATTCATTTATATAACAGGGTGGGTAAACTTCAGCTGTCTCATCGGAGGTTACATTAATATTCAAAATGAGATCGATTTCTCACTCAAAATTTAGTTTGGAATCATACTAAAAATGAAATAAGTTTGAATAAAAATAATTACCTATTATAATAGCTCCGGTCGGTTCTTCTTTCTGAACTTTTTCTGAATTCTCCATTTATAAAACAAGTTTTAAGAATCAATACTTCAAATCTGATAGTCTCTTTCAAATGTCTACCTCTTCACATGGTGTTATAATATTCTGTTCATATTTCAATCACTAATTTATTTATAATTGAAATTAAATGGTGAAAAGGACCAGTTTTACATGCAGTATTTTGAAAATTTTAATTATTTTAATTTTTTGCATCTTATAGGAATAATAAAAAAAAGGAAATCTGCATAAAATATACTAAAGATTAAAAAATCATTCATAAATTTAAATTATCAGATATATTTTAAAATTAAAAGCCTTATACTGAAGGTTCAAGAATATATATTTGAAGAAGCACATTTGCAAATTCTATAATTATTCATATTTTTCAAATACTTAAACCTAATGTATTGGATATTGTCTAGAAGGACACTTATTCTATGATGAAATGAAAACTGCCTTAACGTTCTTCTTATAATGTTTATTCAACCAACCAGGTTTCGGTTTTCAAAAAACCATCATCGGGGCCACTATAAATAACAGGAAATAAATAAACAAAATTAATATAAACTACAAGTAAGTGTTTTAAAGTTTTAAATATACAAGTAAGTGTTTAAATTTATTGTAGTTTACATTAAATTTCTTACAATTTATTTCCTGTTATTTACAGTGCGATGATGGTTTTTTGAAAACCGAAACCTAGTCGGTTGAATAAACATTTTAAAAAGAACGTTAAGGCAGCTTTCATTTCATCATAGAATATTTAAATCGTCAAGATAAATAAATTTGTATATTCTCAAAATCTTTTGGCAATATGTATACTGGTGACTCATTCCATCAAATTGAGTGAAAAAATTAAAAAATTGCAATGAAAATAAGTACCTAAAAATGGAGAATAATGTCAGAGAAAGAATAGAAAAACGTTCCAATAATATTTGTCTATGTTGATTTGTGTATTTTAACTTGGGTTAAAAGTTAGAATTCCAAAATGAAGTATCTTCATTTTGTAGATAATTGACAATGATGAAATAAATCGCAATTTGCATTTTGAATTTATACACTCTATAGTTTCGACAAGATTAATAACATATTATGTTTGCAAATGTCTTTGATTTTTGGTGCAAATAGTGTTTTTAAAACAATAATTCATAATACTGAAACAGAAAAGAGCAATATTTTAAAGATAAATTTCATTGGTTTAAACGCATTAAAGGGTTACTTGCAACTAAATTGACTTTTTTGATATTATAACATAATATTAGTCTTCTTGATAAATAACTCATATTATTGTGAAATAAAAACTGCCTTAGAGAAAATAAATTATGAAAAGAACTCTAAGGCAGTTTTTATTTGACAATACATTGCAGTTCTTTTAGCGTGCCTATTTGTCTCATTCACCAGTGAAGTTTCTAAACACTCTTCCTAACTGGAATTATATTGTTGCCTTGTAACTTATTCTTATCATATCCTTTACAGCTCTAAATCTACCTTTCCAAAAGAGACCCTCTTACTCATTCACCTCTGTCAAATCGAACAACATGGCGGCTTTCATATTTCTTTCCAATACCTTAGAGACAGCTCAATATACCTGAATTTTGACATTAATAAAATCACGTTTCCTACCGGCATTCTTCCGAGTTAAACCTTACAACTTTGGAAATGTGCGACCTCCGACTTCCATATAGGTACAAAAAATTGCTTTTCGTAGTTAATATTCTCACCACAAGAGTTCGTTGCTGTTCGTATTCACTGCTCATGACATTCATAGGATGTAGGAATAACTCTCTTTTTTCGAATATGACATTCTTTCCGAATTCTTCGTCTACTTGGGGGATTTTCTCACACTTTTTATTTTTATGAGGTGACGTTAGATGGGTGAATTTAGTCAGGAAGGAAGGGAACTTGGGAGATAATTTTGGTGCAGGAAGAAGAAAATTTTGCTCTTTTTGTGTGTATAATATAACCATGGTGAATTTAATTTTAAAATTTTCGAATTGCGCGTACAGCGATCCTAGCTGTAGACTGTCCAGCAGGTGCAGTGCTCGGTAACGCGGTTGCTGTATAGTGTTTTTTAAATCATAAGAACCCAAATCGATTAACTCTTCAAATTGTTTTGACAGTAAACCCATTGCTGTCCACTTGTTTGGCAGTTAGGATGGTTCAGATTCTCTATTTTCTATACAAACCGCAAGAAAGTCAAAGAATTTAAAGAGAGTAACGAGAGATTATCAGTTGTCATAAATAATAGCGGTTGTCAGAAACACCCTTGATGGGTTTAACGGTCAGGGTTCTTATGATTTAAAATACAGCATACCTGTTGGTTGGCAACATCAAATATTTGTCCTAGTTTTCCTGCAGTATCTCCTACACCTAACACGATAGTATCACCATCTTCCAGTTCATCAGAAGTTTTAGAAGAAGATAATCCTTCGGAACTTTCTCCAGCTGCTGCAAGTTCTTTTAATGCCTCGTTACGTGCTTTCTCTAATGCATGGATCTGAAATAAGGGAGCGCTATTTAGTATTTAGTGTCGGAAATTTAGTTTCTATAATTAGATATAAAATATTAATCAAAATCTCAGTGGATTTGCTAACTCGAAGATCCTTAATGAGTAAAAAAAATTCTGTTATTTATAGTGACCGCGATGATGGTTTTTTGAAAACCGAAAACTGGTCGATTGAATAAACATTATAAGAAGAACGTTAAGGCAGCTTTTATTTCATCATATAAAAAAACAGTAAAAAATGAAGAATTGAACTCTTCACATAATTCATTATTGCTGAAACTATTGCGGTCGTGGTTATAACACCTGGATATACCTTCTCTTAGGTCGTTATAACCATAAAAGTTTAAATTTACTTAAAAAAAATGTAATATATAATTATATTGAACAATCCAAATGGAAAACCTCAACGAGTGGATTTCTAAAAATGATTATAATGTTGTCGAATTTACACAGGGATTTTCCACGTTCCTACAACAGCCTGTATTACCTATAATACACCTTTCCAGGAATTGGGAGATTAATGTTGAGTAACGAGAGAAGACGAGGTATGATTATAGATATTAAAAGCCATCAGAATAGTGTGTGGTTTTTCCATTCGAATTCTTTATCTTTTTAGGTATTTTTTCTAGGAATTGAATCACAGATATCCAACTTATTTTCCATCCCATTCAAGTACACCTCTCTTTTATTTCTGAGTTATGATGGTTGGCATCATGCTCGGAGGATCTCCACAGGTTAATGTTAGTTTTTTTTATCTCATAATCCTAAATGAGCGCACTTTCAAGATAATAACTGTAATCGTGCTTCTCTAGTTAAAATAAGTGACGAATCTAATCTTTTTCAATGGGTGTGCGATTATCCAGAGTTCATGTAGAAAGATATTCAGTAATACTGAATAGTTATTATTTCCCACCCTTAGCAAGTTACAATATAGGTAATGTAGAAATAGCGCGATGTGAGTTGTAAGTTAACACGATTTTTGAAATTTTTGTACCAGCTTGATAACTTACTTCCGTCTATTAAATGAAACATAGTAAATTCTATTATATGAAGTTTAATTAAACGTACTTGTAGATGTCTTTGTCTTTCAGCTTCGACGTGTGGTAATTCTTGTACAGGTTGTGGTAATCCTGTTAATATAGGAACAGGATGGTGACTTCCACTGGATCTAAAACCATTCTCATCAGCTTCATAAACAACCTGAAATACATAAACATTTAATTAGTAATAAAGAGCAATTGAATTACTGTAGAACTCTTTTTCAGAATGAACTAACTCCAAAAACCAATTTTAGACAAAACATTTCATAGTTCATTTTGGTAAAATATGATATACCGTGATATAAAATCAAGTAGAAATCATATCATATTGATATGGAACAGAATACCATTATTTGTTTAAATTTGGATCTAATTCATATAATTTTCTATGAGGAGAAATTTGAAATTTTCTTCCATGAGCAATGAAAATCTCAAAAATGTCATTTTAGAACTGAGTTCACTTTGTAAAACTATATTGACCTTACATGAACGTCTTCTCCTCCTGGTACTTTGTATGAATATGATCCTTGAACTCTACCGTCACTGTCACGTGTTTCATCACGTCGCTGACTGCGTGACCAATAGCCAAATGCATAAGCTCCCGTCCCATCCTGAGAACAAGAAAAGAATGTGATAGGAAGTAAATCATCACGAAATTAACAGTATAGACGTAGTAGTTATTGAAGCAAGATTCTTGTAGACCTTCTCTTTAATCACAAAAAAGATTCATCAGTATAATAATGTAAATTACAAAAAACTTTGAGTAAGGAAAAATAGAAGTGTTAAAAACTAAACACTTCTCTATTTTCTTATCGAAAAACACTTCTAAAACAATTCTGTTTTTTTTTACACATTTTAAAACACTTCTGTTCTTTTTAGCTCAATTTTTTTTTAGAATTTTCATCATTACACTGATGAAGGTTTTGTGATTAAAGAAGATGAAAGTCTACAAGAATCTTGTTTGTATAACTGTTATGTATTTGTTGTTATGTGACGAAAACGATCGACTTTCATTTTACAACCTTATTCCATTAACAAACTAAGAACAGCGGTTCTTCAAGAGCTACATTGTGGACATCTAGGAGTGGTGAAAATGAAAGCTTTTGCACGTTCTTATGTCTACTGACGACGAGAAGATGAAATATGACGTCACATAACAACCAAATACATAACAACTGGCGACGAGGATGGGCTAAATGCAGTTGTATCGTCAGTTCATAAAGTAAATACTACATTAAAAAAGTAGCTTAACAGTGGAGGTACTGTTGAATCTATATCCGAAACTTTAGGAAATCGACTAGGTCTTCATATTCTCGAATAAGAGCTGGTGAATAACGTTCAGGTAGTGGTTTATTCCACAACATAATACAATTGAAGATGCTACTGAATCTCCGATCTTTATTATTGCGATGATTGATTTACAGAGAGTTCTTGAAAGAAAAAAAATGTGAAGAGAACCTCGATATAGATATACTAAAGGTGATGTAACTCCTTCAAAATCATTACATAATAATTATGTGGCGTGGGGAATAAGGATGTGAGTGCTTGAAGAAACATTGTTCGTCAACTCCTCTATGGTATTACTCAGAGCAGTATAGGTTCATTTTATATCTGCAATAATAGTATGAGGTATGCCAGTCTTTGACATTCTTACCAATTTTTTTTGTAATGCCAAAACATCAAAGCATTTCATTGAAATCTATTTTATTTCCATTCATGGTGCACAATTCAGTGAGAATACATTTTATTTACCGTAGGAAATTTTCAGTTTTCTAGTACTCAGCAGACACCTCTCTTTTCAAGGAAGTCCAATAGCAAAATACTGCAGAATAGCTATACAAAAGTATACATGTATAGTATATAGTGAGTTCTGAGTGATGGAGAACAGTACTACAGTCCATTTCGATCTCTTTCTATTTTACATTTACAGTTAGTCAGTGGTGATGAACTTCGACTTACAAATCTTAAATTGTAGCATTAAACTAAAACTCATATTTCTCTGATTTAATTAATTCTAAATCCATATTTATGAGTATTTTCAATTCCGCAGGAATTCCGCAAAGTTTCGTAACTTAAACAAAATATACATTCATTCGGACATTTTACGTTAAGAAAATAATATATTATAAAACTTTTTTTCCCGTTCAAATGACCGGGAATCCTTTGAATGTTCTAGAAAAATTTCTGAAAAAATTAATTTGTTTCCTAGTTCTCAATATATTTGCAAGACCCCTAATAATTTTTTCAATGGTAAAAAAATAAAAAAATAAACAATAATAATATATATATTGTTTAATTCTTACAAAGAAAAAAAAAACTGGCATCAACCTTGTAAATGACCATGACATTCGCCAAAACGAATCATCACTAATGGAACAAAAAAGTCTAATTCTGATGTGTTATTGTCCTTCTGTAAATTCAGTTGCAAAGTACTCGTTTTAACCAGAATTTATAAAAAATACATATAGTAACTAAATAATTGATTCAAAGCAGAAAACTGGTTTTCCTTCTTCGTTCGTTTTTACAGTTGTCTTCAATCAAGATAATCAAAAAGTGCTTAATAGCATGCTAAAGACTGGGCATATCTTTATAATGGTAAATGTACAAATGTCTAACCCGAAATCAGAATATTTTTCTTAGAAATAAATTAATAAAAATAGTAGTAATTTAAATTAATATAATTCAACATTCAAATTTATGTAATTAGTAATTTACAAAAATTTCCCAAAGGTCAATTAACTTAGAAAAAAAAGAAAAAAAAAAGAGTGGGGTATTTTTCGGAGAAGAATAGGACGAGAACTTCTTAATATGCTAACAATAATTTTGGAAGCAATTTTTAAAAGAGAATTGAAAATTTACTTTAGTTTTTCTGTAATAGGAAACGAAAATAATAAATTTAATTGCCATTGTAACTAAAAATAAATAAATAAATGATACCAATTTGAAATGTGGAAATAAAATGATAACCCCGAACTCAAATTTAAAGTTTAATGCACTAAATGAGAGACTGAATATATTTTTAAATTATAATTAATTGCTAATAGGTATATTTTATTCACTGAATATGAATTCTATCTTACAAATATTTAGTGTTGATGTAAAATACCTCGAGAAGAAATATTTCGCAATAATCTGCTTGAACAATGGATAAAGAAATAAGGAACATTCAACATCACCATTAATTCTGTGATGCCAATATCAGAAAAACAGTTGTCATCTATAAAATAAACACATCTAAATAATATATTTAAAATAATATAAAATAGAAATATAAAAATTCCTTTACTTGCGAATGATACTGCCCAGTTTGTGAAGGGTCATCGTCCGGTTCAGTAGTGGTTGGAATTTCCGTAGGCGCCGATGACACCAAGCCCACTATACATGCCAAAACCTGAAACAGAATATTAATTTGGAAATTATAATTGTAACAAAATTATGTAATAGGAACTTTGGTTTTTGTTAAGTCAGATATAACGAAGATATAAGTGAAATTAATTAATATATTAATTTTAAATTAATATTTTAGGGGATTGCAATGGGCAAGTTATATAAATGAAATTAATGATTAATAAAATACAAAGTAGTCAGGTAAATATTTCAACAAATTATAATTATTTAAAGTACTGCGGGTTATTAAAATTCAAATGAGATATTGCCTAATCTCACAATATTAATCTATATCATAATATCAGAGGAATTGCCTACAATATTGCGCCAGTATTTTTTTCGATTTTAACAATAAGTGAAATTAATTTCGCAAATTATATATAAATTAATATTATAAAACAAATAAAAATTAATGACAACTTTTCAAACTTACCAAAAACTTCATGTTGTCAGTCAAAATAATCCAATATCTGATTTGTTGCAATATTTCGCTCCTGGTCACTTATTAGTTGTGTAACTCGGTATCAAGGTCTCTTAGATTGTGAAAATAGTCATCCCAACACCTTCATGGTAGGGCGTGGTTTGTATTCTTCAAGCTCTGGGCTACAACTTAA
>JAQIWE010005160.1:0-10173 GCA_034698565.1 Campodea plusiochaeta
TATGGTGAATACTCCTTATTTTAGACCGTTTTTATTAATATTTCGTAAAAATCTGGCTTCTTTTTTCTAATATTTTTAACTTTTTATTGTTTTAGATGCATTTTTCTGAATTTCTTTAATTTTTCCCTCTTTTCGAAACCTAATGAGGGGGGGGGACTGGTAGTATCGCCTATGGTGCACAATACATTACCCTAAAGAGAAAACGTTTTGTGATATATTTCGTCTATTGAATTTAGGGTTCCTACCGAGCTCAAGAATGTCTCGTGATCGTTTCAAAGAGTCATCAGTTTCGCTAAATTTGCTAGATTTCGGTCTCGTTTATTAGTCGGTCTCGGTCTCGTTTCAGTCTAGAAGCGAGACCGAGACTAAAAACAAACAAGTTTCGTAAAAGACCGAGACTGAGACTTAGTTTCGGTTTCGGCTTAATACGAAAGACAAAAAGTCGTGTTTACTGATAATAATGCGTTACAATGTGCTTAAATATAGTAAACTAATACTCTAAATTACGTACATCAATTTATGTATGACAGTTTAAACACAAATATTCCCATTTACAGCAGCTTTTTTTTTATTATTCAAAATCGATACATGAGACTTGGTCTAGGTCTCCAATACCAAGTCTCGGTCTCGGTCTTGATCTATTTAGTTGGTCCCGGTCTCTTCTCGATCTCATTAAGTAAGTCCAGTAAAGTTTTATTTAGTTAGTCCGTAAGTTCACTTAGGTAAGTCTCAGTCTCGGTCTCAATGGTTTCGGTAGGAACCCTAATTGGATATAAATCAATGAAATTCAGAAGAGTAGACTAATTTTGTCTATAAAAGATTACATTGGTTTTAAAACAAATATTTTATAAAACATGTCTGAACTTTTTCAAATCTCGCAAATATTTTTGGTGGGGAGACTGTAAGTGATCTATCTAATGATAAGTGTAAAGTTCTGAGTGATATGTATAACAATGTTGAAATGTGAGTCCATTCTTAAAATCATGCTTAAACAACGGTGAGCTTTAGTCAAACTTAAATTGACCTGTTTCCCGAAGCTATAAAGTTATTCTGAATGATGATATCTATATAGATTATTCACCTCTGATGTAACACCAATTGTGACATTAGAAAAAGTAGAATGAAAAATATTTGTTAAAGACTTTCGAGAGGAACAAATTTTTATGATGAATGCATTTACCGATATTGCTGAGCTTTAACTTCCAAGTGGTACTGGTACACCAAGAATAAAACGAGTCTAACTGTAAGTCATTCTTGAAGAGCAATGTATCACGCTCAGATGCCACTGACGAATAAAGTTTCAATCATCTCTATATTCAAGGATTTTGAAAAATGAGAATTGTTCGAAGATATCATTCATAAAAATTACAAACAAAAGAGGGTCTAAAACTGATCCTTCTGTATATCAATATACATAATCATGAGTATTTTTGAATTAAACTGGACTCTGGTTTATATTAATTTATGCAATGCAAAATAATTAAATAAATTAGTTAGTATAGAAGAAATACTAAAAAAATAATTTCATCTCACTTTTTTATTTTCGATTCGATCGATCGGAAATTTGAGTTTGATGAATATCGAATCAATAAATCCCATAACGGCTAGAACTAGGCAAGAGGAAAGAGATGAAGTGGATATTATGACCCAGTGAGAAGTGAGTGAGTGACCCAATCAGTATAGTTTACTAGTGACCCACTGACTTTGGTGAGCCAGTTGACCCAGTGATTCAAATGATCTATTGTGAGGATTAGAATGGGTTACTGTGGAGTGACCCATGACCAAGTAAAATTTAATGATCCTGATGACCCAGTGATCCACTGCACCTCTAAAGTTAATCATAATTACACTTATTCGAAGGGCAATTTTTGATGATTACAAAGATACATTATGTTTGCATATTTGACCAAAGTAGAGTTACTGAGGCAGCAAACTAAAGCAATTATGAAAAAACTAATTTCTGTTCAGAGTGGGTCAAAAAAATATCTCCAAATTTAAAATGGCTATTTCTGGAAAATTAACGCTTATACCTAATTAAAACGAAAACTAAATGGAACTTGGTATAATTTTATTTTCAGTGATATATGGTATTATAAAAACACTTATATAGATTATGTGGCCGAAAAGAATCTAACGAAAATTAAAGTTGTCTAAAAATAATGGTAAAGTTAGCATATATCTTCAATTTTATGCAAAATTTAACAAAATAACTCTTGATTTTTTATTATTTATCAATCATATTTGATTTCTTTTTTAATCATTGTAGCCTTTTATCTGAATGTAATAAATTTCATATAACAGTCTGCCTACTTGTTTGCAGTTATATACATGCATGCATGCATGCTGATTCCTGTTTCTTAATAACAATTTTTCTGTCCGGTGGTCTTACTTCTAAATAAAGCAGTAATGAAATAATGGTTCAGATTTCATCCGTTCTTATTTGTCAAAATTTCCAAACTTTATATTTTGGCAAGTCATTTTGCGCAGAATTAGCACCGAAGACTGTATGTCTGTATCGGCCGTAATCAGGCATATAAAGTTTATAAGCTCACATGATAATTACCGAAATGAGAATTGTATGAACTTTCATGTGGTTTTATGTAAATTATGCTTTGTTCACTTGTTTATTTTTATTTATTGAATGACTTTTCTATATTTCTAATATATTGTCCAATTACAATTACAGCATTTTCTTTATTATATAAGAATATAATATATAATTATACTAGTCTTGATTTGTCACATTATAATTACATCTTACTACGTAACAAATGAAGTAAAAAAATAATAAATAACTGCTGTATTTTATTTTGTCACAAAAATAAAAAGAAATCTTGCCATACTTTCATCCCATTAATATCTAAAAAAAAACTACACGGAATATTCTAAAACACTCGTGTCGTGGAAGTAGTGATGTCAAAATCAATAAAAGAATATAATAATAATAATAAAACAAATCAGCATTGCCGCAGCACATATCTCATAATATAGTTAGTTACCTCACAAAATCTAGAAATTGATTGAATTGACGGAAGATATTTTAACAGATTTTAAATGCTTCTTTAAAATTAACGTTGCTATTGTGAAATATAATTAAAAAAAACTGAAAATGCCATTATCACAAATAATGTGTTTCGAAGAATGTAGATAAATACGACGATATTATTATCACTTCAGTATGAACTTAATAATGTATAGTCGCGTAATAGAACAATAAAAAATTCTACCGTGTTATATATTTATAATTACATTCAACTACAAGTAAATGATCTCTCTCTATATATATATATATAAATATATTGTTTATTGTGAAGGAACATTTGCAAAAAGATTGCTCGAAAATATATTTTCCTAACAAAATATTGTACAGGAATAATGACATTGTTAATGTAAACTGCAATTGGTTTTCATCTAAATAAACATATAATATGCGGGAAAAAATGTTCTTTTTACTTACTCTGTAAATTTCAATGCCACCTTACTTTTAGAAAATATCACAATCCACTAATTCACAATCATCATCAGAGCACTTCCATCAAGATGATACTTTGTTGAGAAGCTCTTAAAGACTAGCTAGAAATACTCAAACATCAAAGCGTGCTGCTTTAAACAGAATATCATTAGAGGCTTCATACTGAATTATTAAATGCAGCTGTGGAGGAGAATACTGCTTCAGATCCTTTAATATTCAAAGACGTGAGCTCTAACTTTATACCATAATCTCTGCTTATTGTGGATTCCAAACATACAAGAAAGATGAAAAATTTAATTCATTGACCTACATTTCTTACAAACTCTTAAACCACCACACTCTAACATTATAAAATTTACTTTTTTATATGGTTATTTCATTACTTATTATTATGGTAATGCTCTGCCTTTTACTTTAGTCCCCTCTCTTCTCCCTCTCCTCTCTCCCTATTCTCTATCGCATCCCTCCCCTTTCCCCCCTCTTTCATTCATCCACCTTTCTATCCACAGTCTCCCCCCTCACTTTATTTTATTTGAAGAAGGCGAAAGTTAGGGCATGACTCGGAAAGGAAATAAATTATAAACAGGAGTAAAAGTGAAAATAGTTGAAATTTAGATATGGGCCTGCATTTGGAACAGCAGTATTATTGCTTCTAAATTTTATACATGCTTTCCGGACATTGCACTTTTAACACAGTTTTCGTTAAATAATTTGGAAGTATACTCTAACGTTGAACCAATGAAACTAATAATAATTTTGCAAATTAATTCATTTTCTAATTGATGGGTAGCTGACGAAATTATTTGTTTTCAGCATTTATATCAGTAGGAAAGTCTAATATAACCTTATTCTATAATAAAAAATATCAAAACTTTCTTCGGTGAAAATAATTTTTAAAGTAATATCTTTTCCATCTCATTTTTGTGCCTTTTGAAATTGAACAATCATTTAACATACATTATAATTATTTAACAGTATTTTCAGTATATTACCATTAAGTTTTTAGTTAATATTGTCATATCACGCAATACTAATCTAAATAACAAAAGTTATTGTATATTACACTGAATTTAAGAATACCATTTGGTCATAGTTATAAATATCAAATATTTAAAATATGGCGTAAACATCGAGGTATTTTATACATCAATCTCGAGGTGTTGAACACAATATGTCAGAGAGATAAAAAAAGTCTGCATTTTTGTTGCTGACAAAGATAATTTTGTTCAAGTTACTTTTGAACATAACTGAAATCTATAAGATCTGATATCTCTGATTTGTTCTTTTTGTGTTATACTTTCAAGAAAAGATCGAAGTATAATAAATGTAAAAGTTCTATTTTTTATAATGATTATTTTTAAACACCAATTTTTCAGTTCGTTATTGTTTTTGCATTCAGCACGACACTTGACCAGACCAGCTCCCTTTCACGAGATAAAAGAGTATACAACTACTATATAAATTCTGTAACATTACATACTATTTTGAGAATTTGAAATCTTATCGGCGTTATGCGTAGCCTATTAATAATTTTGAATAGAATATATTATTATGGAACTATTTTTGCTTTTACAAATAATAAAAATCCAATTTCTGTACCATAAGTACGAGTGCCCTTAACGCAAAAAGGCAGGATTACTGTTTTCACAGATGACGAGCCTTTAACTATCTAACGCTAACCCATCGTGTTCTCCGCTTTTGAAGAAACTATACTATACCTGCACGACTCCCATGAAACAAAACATCTTCTGTTGTAAACGACATGAAACCAATGACTGAATGAGCAGCAAGCAACATAACCTCTGTTTAAACGAACTGCTTGTTTATTATCTTTTTAAAATTATATGGTTTCTAAATTTCATTTAATTTTTGTAACCATTTTATTGTCTGAATCTTTGAAATGCTTCACGAGTCGTGACCGAATATAAAAAAAAATCACTTTGTCCCTATATGAAGTTCATGTTTTTTTTCCCATTTACTGTAAGCAGTATCAATAACAATAAGTGTTGATTAATTTTGTGTGATGTTTCTTCTCTTATTTTCATTCTCTTTTTTAATGATTGTAGACATAAAAAGTGAGTGATTCGGCTATGAAAGAGATCAGCTATTTGTTAGATAGGCAGGTCCATCCATTATTTCACTGTTTCTTGACAGGAAACTTCAAAAATTATACTTTTGTTTTCTATTGGCTTATTTTTTTTCTCTTTATTTTAGTAATAATACTAACAACTAACAGCGTTATTTTTCCAATTTACAGTCATTAGAAGAGTTACTGCTTGAAACACAATAAATAAATGGGCACATCCATGTATTGGTAGAGCAATATATATTTCCAATGAATTCAGTAAGTGTTATCAACCGTTAATAAGTTCTTCTGAAATTTTAAAAATATATTTCTTTTGTATGTTTCAGAGCATTAGAACTCTGAAATGCTGATTATTGTTCTTTGTGGTTCATCGTTGTCAAGTTGCCAACTCTAAAATATACTAGCAACTCTACTGCTTACGTTGGCAGTGTTTCTATAACTAATTCTAATATTGAGACTTTCGCTGTGTCCAACTCCTCCTACAAAACTTCTTTTCTCTTCACCTCTTTTCCTATTCAATCTCGTTCATTCATTGGCGAAACCCTAGATCAGGAGGCGTGGTTCAGACCACATAAACAAAACCTACAACCCTATCATGCGATTGGTGCCGTATTCACTCTACTTTTTCATCTTTAGAAAGAATATGATATGTATGTATAGCATTTCCTATCCTATTTCTACCTATACTGAGAAAAAGATTGAAGTGGAAAAAAAAGTTGAAAAATAATTTTGAACATACAGTAATCTGATTCTGCACAATTGAATGAACTGACATACAAGTTGTCCGTGGTTTGTATTGTGTGTGAGGCAGGAATACGGCAAGCCCTAATGTAGGGGTACAAAATGCATTCACCAACTACTTTGCAATGCTAATAAGTTAAAGGAGAATACCCATATCATTTTTAACATTATATTTGACCTGTAGACATAATAAACTATATATAGGAGCTATAATGAGTTGTGATTATCTGATCGAAGAAAGACTAATTTTTCTCGAAAAAGCATAATGTTATAATATCGTAAAATTTCTGAACTAACGAAGTGGAAAGGTCGAAATAAAAACCATATGTAAGAGCATCTCGATCTCTTTCCGAAAATGTATATTTTTTATGGTAATCCATGCCATATTACGACCGCTACGATCTTCACATAAAATTGTAAGTTTCTATAACGGTACTAAATTAAATATTATCACGTTTATCTAAAGCAACAACAAAAGAATATTTTTACAGTTTTATGTAATTATTAATAAACTATAACGTATATATATTACTCCTTTACATTTCTAAACTTATTACAAACTTTTTCTTTAATTTTCTTGTCATTTTCATAACACATGATTTTTTTTTCTCGGTCGTTACTTAGCGTTACTTATTATTTTCTATCAAAAGCATTAGAGACCGGAATAAGGCATAAATTATCATGAAACAGTATATTTTTGAAAAAAAAAAAAAAAAAAAATCTTTAACTTCCTTATTTCATAAAATATTACATTCTATAAAAGAGTCTATTTTTTCAACCACCCTGTAGAACTATACGTCCCCGGGCGTTATATATTCACCTCTGAACTCTGATTCTATATCAGCTGGTCATCAGATACGCATCAACAACAAATATAATATTCATCATCAATGTCAACAATATTATTATATTATAATAATTACGCATATGCATTCAGCAATATTCAGAAATAAAGCAAACAAAACAGAATCCGAGAATGATGAAGTTTTCGTAATAATGTTGCCGGTGGGAAATTAATAATTTATGGTCGGATCTATGTTAACGCTAATAGCGTTTAGATATTGACGATTATAGGAAGATCAGGTCTCTCTCTGTCTGTTGCCTCCCTTCCCCATCCAGTCTCAGGAACTGCTAGTTTGATTTAGATCAAATTTTCAGGATTGTAACTACAGTACTGGATGTGTACTTTATATGACCTTATAAAAAAAGTTTAGCATAATCAAAGCTAAGCTAGGTTTTATTTTTATTGCCATCTTCAAGTATTCAAAATTTATACTAATTTTCTTCGGAACCAACTGGTAGTTTTTAATCAAATTTTTAGGTTTGGAAAATTTCTTGTACATGAGAAAAATGATCTTACTAAATTTAAAACAGATAAAGGTTTCGAATTTTTAATTTCAATTTTCGAGTTTCGACTATTTTAATTTATATGTAGCTGTGACAGGTAATTTTCTCCAGAACCAATTATGAATTTTAACCAAACTTTCAGGATCTGAATATAATATACCATATTTGCTGATTTACTTTCAATCTTCGATATCACAGTATAGTGATGCCATGATAGCAGAAGATTTCTTTTAATACTCCGGAACCGTTTGTCACAAAAAGCAAAATTACATGACAAGTGAATGTTTTACGTGTTTTTATCTTTCATGTTAGTTTATCACCTAAAAAATTCCGAAGTTTCTATTTTCTACCTTTGAAAAAGTCGCGAACTGAAAAATAAGCTTATTTCACAAACTGATGGCATGGAAAAGAATAACATACTATACAGCAGGGTGGGCCAAAAAACAATCACCCATTTTTTAAAAGTCAATTTTTTCATGATCTGCTGCATCTAAAAACAAATGAAAATGCATTATTTATTGTAAACCAATTTTTTTGTTCTTCTATTTTTTACGTCATCTGCTACCATAAAGGTACGTTTGAAACCTTGCTTACATAGAGCTCTTTTATCTATCTGTGGAAAGGGCTCTTGATTTAAATATTAATTAGAGATTTAGAGGGTGCCTTTTGAGATTAGGGTTCTATTTTTTGGAAAGGTCTCATTCGAAACGCTTTAACTTTTCCGATGTAACGCTTCATCTGATTTTGTCCTTATTAGTATAACTATGTTCTGATCAACCGTCAAAATGTATCTATGATTGACATTAAATTTTGAAAAAAAGAAGTTCTGCTGGGGACGGTAATTTTAAGGGAAATTTTTAAAGTGAAACTTTTAACAGTTTAACTACAAGATAATAAAATTTTGGGGAAGATAACCAATATAGGGGTCATGTTGTGATACTCCATAAAAGGGCGTGAAACTGAGATATTACATATTAACGTCTTTTTTAAAGCATCTAGCATGTCAATAAGGTCCCTATATATAGGTAATATACGTCCTCAAAGATCAAAATTTTATTATATTGTATTTAAGTGAGACCTTATTCTAAAAATCTATCAGCAATTTTTCTTCCAGTTTTCAAACATTGTCATATGTTGAAGGTTGGTAATACAATAATGATTCTATGTAGCTCTTGATGCAGTTTTTGTTTTGTTTATTTCCATAAATAGAGAACAAATCTTCAGTTCTTCACATCTTTGTTATTCGGTTTCGAGTGGACACATGACTTCTGTGTGCAGTACCATAATATAGGGTGGGTGTTCAGTGGGTTCAACAGAGAGGGGAGAGAATATATGTTTATATTTACATACTCTGTTTACATATACAGTAAATTGACAAGTGCCACAGAATAATAATAACCGTTATCATTGGATCTTTTGTACCACCTTTCAGCCTTCACCATTTATTTTTCTTGGAAAGAGACCATCGTTATTATATTCAAGCTTTTACTGTATTTCATTCATAAACGAGCTTTATTGCTAAGATTATTTCATCATGGTTCATACGATTTTTACTCTGTTTCAAATATATAAAGGGTTATTACAAAAGACGTAGACAGTTTCGTTTTCTGATTACTCAAAAACTGTTCAAGATATAGGCAAAAAAGCGTGGAAATGAAGATAACCTATTTACTTTAAATGCACTGATACAGTATCAATTACGACTTCCTCGCGGAAAACTATATTGTTTATTTATCGATCTTTCAAGTGCATTTGACAAAGTAAACCACAGGTTGCTTATAGACACTCTCAGAAGAATTGGAGTTAGCCAGAAATTTACTAACATATAATTAATAGCTTGTACACTAATGCTGAAGCAACAATTCGCTCTAATTTTCAATATTCTGGCAAAATTAAAATCGAGAGAGGTATACTACAGGCTGAAGTCCTTAGCCCCACCTTATTTTCTATTTACCTCTCAGAATTATCCAAGGTCATGGAAAAATCTGGTTCCCCAGGAATATACATAGACAAAGACACTGAAATCCATTGTCTCTCCTATGCAGACGATGTTATTTTAATCTCTGATTTAAAAAACAATCTGCAAATCAAGATCGATGCTCTAGCTAGGTATTTAGAAAATCTTGAGCTGGAAATCAATACCTCTAAAACTTTTCAGAAAAGCTGGTATTCTATAGCTAAGGTCTGTAAGTTCTACTATAAGAAAGAGCCACTCGAAATAATTAATAAATATACTTACCTTGGTGTACCCTATATGCTTCCTCTGCAATATTTAGAAAAGCAGCAGACTATTTTACAAACAAAGGTATTTCTCCTGTTAGCGCTGTATGGCCCATTTTCTTAAACTCTAAATGTAGATCTTACAATACTTTTTTCAAAATTTTGATTCTATGGTAACATCAGTTTTATATTTCGGTATCAATATATGGGGTGTAAGATACATCGATGAGTTCGAAAAAGTCCAACTTCATTTCATTAGAAAATTATTGCACGTAAATAGACTAACACCTAGCTACGTATTACGGTT
>JAQIWE010005161.1:0-10172 GCA_034698565.1 Campodea plusiochaeta
CAAAAATGTACTCAATCCCCATATTTAGCAGTCAAATATGACCCAATAAGTCTCCATCTTGGTAGTTCCGCATTTCGTCACAAGCATAGTGGCGCTGAATAGGAAATTCGTCAATTACCTCTCCAATGCCATTAATCTTGAAGAAATGCATTCCTTCAGCGAATGATGGTAGATCATGTTTCTTTCCTGATGGACTGATAAGTTGTAATCCTTCTACATCAGCTGGTTCAAAAGCATGGAGTGTAACCATCATGTTATCACCTAAACTCTGCTCCATTACAAATGTTCCTTGGACATGTGAAGACTGATCAACTAATGGATGCTCTTCTGCTTCATGAATCTGTAAAGGAAGAATTTTTAATGTAAAAATTTATAGTTCAAATATTGAGCATAGTCTGGAAAGTTTCATTAAACTTCCTTTTTAAAACTTCTTTTGTTTTGCTGCAAAATAAAAGTCTACTGTCGTTAGCTGGCAATGTATCACTTTTAGATGAATTTATTCTATTGTGTCTTCATTGAAATACAATTTGAAAATTTCAAAGCACCTTTAGCAATGAGAATTGCTTCAACCCATTTATAGTTACAATCTTTGTGTAATGAAGCAAGGTATTACTGCCACAAATTATTTTATACCAATATGTGCTAATACGAAATTCTTCGTAGATTACTCTAATTAATGAAAAAATACTACAATTGGTATATAATTAAATTAAAGAGTATTCATTACATACCTTCATCATTTGAGCATCAGATGCTTTGTTAATAATTCCTAACATCAATGTTGTGAGGAGCATCTGTGGTACAAGTGGTCTAGAACTTGGTTCAGGAACCACATAATATCTTCCATACTGTGCTAGTTGTTGGAGTTCTGGTGCAGATCCACTTCCAAATGAAATAATGTTAATCTTCTGAGCATGATTACGAATACCACGAACAGTCCGATCAAAATCCTTCGTCTTTACAAAACCATTCTGAGAACCAGCAGTGAAGATTATGATTGTTGCTGAAGAACCATGGCTGGAGCTTGTGTGACTCAAAACCTGAAAAGATGAAGACATTTGTAAAAGAACGGTACTTTGCTATCAGTTCTTTAGTAGTAATGTTACATGAGATGTGTTAAAATGTTGAAAGCTAAGAAAGAAATGTTGTATTAAGAAATGATAATGATAACATTAGATCATCAATTTTACTTTTACAAATGAGTTTATTTACCTTATTTGCAATCTTCAGTCCACATGTAAGACAAGCTTTGTCAAGTGATCTGAATGGTCGAAGTGGGACTCTCCCAAATAATCCATCTCTATTAGCTTCAGTCACTGTTGTAATTGGTAGATGAACTGCAGTTGAGTTTGCAAATGCTATAATAGCAAGTTCACTCCCGTTCGGTAGAAGACGGATGAAATGGAGAAGACCTCTACGAAGCGATGTCCAACGACCCTGAAGAGTAAACCAATTCCATGCATAAGAAAAATGCTCAACCTTCATATTGAACTATTCAGAAGCAATTCAGGAGTTATAATTGAAATGTGTTACAAAATAACTTGACTACAAACTTTTAATTACTGAAGAAACTTCGAAATATTAAACTGACCGAAACTTTAAAATACTGCTTCAGTGAGTTCTGTAAGAAAATATAATTAATTATTTTCTTATTATTTTTTTAGGAGGAATTAGGAGTAGTGAGTAATAGAAAAAAATATTGGGATCTGTAAAAACTCACGAATAATGTCTCTATACTTACATTTTCGTTCATAATTTTCGTCCTGTCCAAGAGCAATATGTATGTTGGTGGTTTGGGCACAACAAATTCAATGGTTGGGAAAATACTAATGTTATCTTCCAATTTAGTTGGTGTACTGCTAGTTATAGAATCAAGTAAACCTTCGCCAGTCATTTCTTCAGAAGATGAATCCTGCCATCTGCTGGAAATTTACAAAAGAAATAATTAATATATTTTATATAAATATCATTAGCAGACAAGTATCAGGGAATTATCTGACAAAGTCAGAGAAACTGAATGAATTTATTCCTTCACAGAAAGTATTCAGAGCGTTGGAAAACTTATTATGCTAGGTTAGGGTTGATATATTTTATTAAAATATTAAAAAAAAACAGTAATTATTATAAATTCATTTTAAAAGGTCAAAATAAAGCTCAAATATCTAAATGTGTCACAAGAGGAAACTTTCATCAAAGGAATACAATGCATTTTAAAAATCTACTTCTAATTGCAAATGTGTTTAAATTGAGCTCTCTAGAATAGCAACCTGTAGCATTATAATTATGCTAATTTACAATTTCTCTACCACTGTAGTCAAAATATATTCACATACAGCCAACTTCCGCTGCCCTTTAATGTGAATATTCATCAAGCACTCTCTAAAAAGTCATTTATTCCTAATTTGACCACATAACCAGAATATCATGAATTATTATTGATTCATTTGCAAATGACATTCGTTGTCATTAAAGCCTAATTTATTTACCTCTCTCTGAAATCTGGATGAGCAGAGACAATGTCCCAGATACTTTTTCCACCACAGATAAAATTCTGTTTGGTAGGAGCTGTATGGATGTGTGTGGAGTTGTCACAGAATTCACTGGCATTGTTGATTATGCTACCTGACATTAGAGAACCTACAGGACTAGGTTCACACTCGCCATTAGAACAGTTCAGTCTGGAAACGAAAATGTCAATTAGAAATGATCGATACTGACGACGTGAGTTTGTTTTAGACACATTTTGATTAATTGTTTAGTTTTGGAGAATGAAAGTTTTTAACCTTTGTATTCCTCATTGTATACGCTATAACTCAAACTGATAAACTCAAATTTTTAATATCTAGAATAATAATTGTAATTAATGAAATGAAACGAGGAAATTTATATAGTTTGTTTGACCGAAAGTACAGCAAAACTCGAGAAACGCTCTCCAGTGATCATAATATCTCGAAGTCGCAAAATATCATTTCCTCTATTTAAAATGAAAAATTAAACATACCAAGCATAATTAGCGGGTCTTTTTATCTGAAATAATTTATTACTCCGTTAAAGAGCTCGATCACAAAATGAATGTGATGTCTTAAACTCGAACTATGAACAAATGGAGATATTAAACCTTCACATCAATCTGTACCCTTAGAATCTTCTTTCAACATTCTGTCAGAAAGTATAAAATGCATACTCCGATATTTATAGGTGAATTAACTTCGATTTTTCCATTAACGCTATATATCTTCTTGGGTGTTGAAACGTACCTGTTATTGCTACTGATCTTCTGACACGTATTGAGTTTCCAATCATCCTTTGAGTTTCCACCGACTTCACCTCCCTCAGTGTACTTGTAAGGGTACAGCGGGTCTTGAAAGTAACCAATTTCATCGAACACTCCGTATCTGTATTTCGCCCATTCTCGTACCATTGACCGAGCTGGAAAGAAGGAAAAGAAAAGGGTTGAATTGGCTGTAATATGCTGGTGGCTTTTAGAAGAAAAAGAACATGACGTCTCATCTCTGCTGATTGGATCAGAAAGTATAGAGATCAAATTTTGTTTGGGTATGAGAGTTAATATCATTTCTGGTGAAGGGTCAATCAGTTCATTTTAAAACATTGTGTAAGGTGTTACATCTAGGAATACCTATGATAGTTATGGAATAGCCCGAAGAGAATAGGAGCAATTCTATATTTATATTTTATTGGATATTCACCAATAATTTAGATCTATCACATTTTTTTTTCTTTTATTGAAATCAGAATTACTTATTATATACTCGTACTTTTTTTTTCGATTTCGAAACAGGTCACATTGTATTTTTCAACATGTTAAAAAATTGCATTTTTGTTCTAAAATATTAACAGTTGACAAAGCTGTAATGTAGTAAAAGTGAAAAGAATAGTTAATAAACAACGATTTTTCATAGGAAAGATCGTATTTTACGAAAATCAACCATTTGAAGGGTGCAAACCCCAAGAACCGCCCCTTATATTAATTTCTAACCACTCTAAATCATTACTTCCGTTTCTACAACACAAGACAGCGATCGAGTCAGGTCCTTTTGTCCAGAATACCATCTGATAACGGGAGTAGTTCTGCATATAATATAGGAGAACAAGCTCGACATAAAATCGATAGTTAGAACACAACAGTTGATTAATTGTAGGCTAATTTTAAAGGTTTAAAGAGCAGTTTCTTAGTGCTGATAACAGGTAGGAGGATAATTAAGTCGGGAATCGATCCAAGAGGTGGGACTTCCATGTGATGCATGTTGTGGAGAGGGATTAATTTACGGGTGATTTTCAGTAATTAGGTTAAAGAAAGGATGTGCGACATTTACGACGATGCCCCGCAGTCACGTAACTCTCAAAAATACAACTTGTATTTTATACCATTTTATTTGGAAGCTGTAGAAAGAAGTGTTGTATTTCACAAAATCTGTAATTACGAAATTAATAATTTCGTTGTTTTTCCATATAAAGTTTTGTTTTCTTATTTGTACAGTTCCTTGGAAGTTTTTATTCTAAACAGGGATCAGATCTTCACACTCGTATGAAGTTAATAAAAAAAATGATTAATATGTTTTATGATGTGGTGACGTGGAGGTCTTTCATATGTTTCTGTTTAAATCCATCCAGGTTTTTGATCCTCACATTCTCGAATCTCTCTTCTGCTGTTTGTTTCATTATGCAAATTTGTAACCCTACAGTATGATAATGCCAATTTTGATTCCCAGCTCCCCTACATTTACCGATTTGTGTAAACATTCACTCCTAGTCATATAACCAGATAAATATCAGAGCAACTAAACAAACTTTGAACCAGTAATCTGCATGACCCTTGGAAACTATCGACTCCATGTTTATTGTACGTTTTCAGCCTAAAAACAAATCTGTAACGATTCCCCATGGCGAAATGTTTAAACACGGAGCAATACAAACTTTGAAAAAGGTAAGACCTGAAGCTATACTCTTCAGGAGCAGAGCAAGAGTGATTCTAACTTGCGATATGGAGGAATTTCCAATTACTTCATCTGAACGTTAGGACAAAAGGAGTATTGTATATGAAAAGCTAAGGGGCGCTTGTGTGGTATATAACCCCCGAAAGAACACACCCCTATTCAAAGTTTATGTTTATCATTGCAGGGGATCTTCCATTCCTTGTAGAAAAGAAAGAAAGGGGTGTATTGTGATCGTGTTCACAAAAAAGTTCGGAGAAAAAGGTTTATTAATCAATTGGGATGAAACTTGGAAGAATTATCCGCGCAAGAAGTTGGTGATCACTTTTCCGAGAATAGATGATATACGAAGGTCGGTGATACAGAATGAACTCATAAGTTATTTGAATCGCTTATTTTGTTGTGAAAAGCAAAAAAAATTATATTTCAAATAATATGCATTTCAAAAACTTTTATAAATGTATACTGAGAAAAAATAATAATAACACGCGAAACTTTACTAAAGCATCATTAATTAAAAACACACTCACATTTTCGAAGTCGTATAACTACTGAAAATAAATAATTATAATGTACTGTGCTCACCAATAAAACAAAGTTTGAAATTCTGTATACGCAAATTAATTTATGTCAAAATGTGTTAACTTCACTGTACGTTGCTGCATCAAGTTGCATTCTGTACGTTTTAATCGGCTAAATTCAATTATGTTGATTGTACATGAAGTTAATTTCTTACGGAATAAATTTAGCTTTTTCAAATATACTGTACTTGTACAGAGAAATACAGAAAATCGATATAATGCAAGAACATAATTTCCTTGTTTCTGCCTATAAGGTTTGTTTTACTATTCCGGCATTTCTCTAATGTATACATGTTATAGACGTTTTTGTTGTTAGTCTATACAGTTTCCACTATATTAATGCAAAGACTAATAAATATTTTAATGTCTTGTAACCGCTTGAAAGCTGCCATATTTATAGCACCCAGGTGTACATTTATAGTTGTTTCTAGCACATTCCACTTCGATCTATAGCACAATGCTATCGTAATACTCCGACATTCTAATGCTTTTCATACTGTGTACAAGTAATTTCCGATAAAACTTTTATCATTAATAATCGTCAGTTCATTAATATCATCTATAAGTAAAGACGTTGACGTTTTATCCATCATAGTTCATCAAGCGAACAATAGATGTCCAAAAGACGGACTTTTATTTCTCACACCAGGGGGGCAGATCGCGCCATTACGTTCATTGTGTGATCAAGTGAGGGAATAAATTTTAAGCCAGCAATTAATGCAGCACGTTAATGACTAAACGGGGAGAAGTTTCGACTATGACAATGGAACATAATATAATACCTGCTCGGTATATTTAGTCTAAATATTATTCATTTTCTTCTCACACACCACGCGTCGTCTTTGTGCGTTTAGTTGTCATAAAGTTCCTTTGAACTATTGACATGAACATGAAGTTTGGATTAATAATTTATACTGAATTAGAAGTTGAACGATGTCTCATTCAATATTGATTATGTCCCTTTGACCTGACTGCTGTCAGATGAAAAGGGCGTTCAGAAATAATATCTTGCAGCGCGACCATCAGTGATGCTGTTTGAGACAGTTTTATGCGGAACTTTTATAATATGGATTTTTCTTTATCAATTTCTATTATTTAACTTCTTGAGAAAACTGAGAATGATTTAGTAGAATGATTATTTCAGTAGTACCGGTAACCAATAAATTACTGATTTTTTCTAAGAATGATTTCAAACTTTACTACTTTAGGGGGAATCTGATAAATGTTACATGATTTTATGTTATTATATTCATCCAGACAGTAAATAAAAAGAGTGTATATTCTATATACTCTATAGAGTAAATAAAATCTCACTTCTAACAAAAAAGCTGCTGTTTCGTTAACCTGATTCAGACATGACTTGACTTCCAGTGGCAGCAAATATAAGTATCGGGCAACAATAAAGGTTTCTTTTAGGGATACCAACATGAAATGCTGCCGTCGGCACAAAAAATGTGATTTGAACACTGATGAAATCAATAGAAAACAAGATTGCACTGTTACGCTATAGGGATTTCTCCCCAAAATTATTGTTTTGCAGAAGGATTTTTGTAGTAAGAAGTGTTTCTAATAATATGAAACATTGAAATTTTGTATATTTCCATGTTTTTGTGATAACTGTCCCACATCAGCATAATGTTCTTTCTCATAAGATTATTTCTGCTGTTTTACATGTTAACTAAACTGTGAATATGGAACGTCCTCTAAATGGAACATTTATATGCATTAGTCCAAAAGAACAGTTCCCAAGTCGAAGAAAATGTTCTACTGCTGCAGTAGTACGTGTAAAACTCCCCTATTGATGATACCTCATTATTGTAGAACGTTCGGTTATAACGAATATTGGATACGAAGTCCCCACTTCTGGTTTCAATGGAACTACCGAACTAAAATATTTGGCATGAAAGCTTCGGATTTGCTGAATTCATTATTATAAAAATGAAGAATATAATTATATATGTTGTCGACTTTTTTTAAATTCCAGAAGAAAATCGAATCAATTTTGAGTATTTACTTGTAGAATATATTTTTTTCCCGCGATATTTCAAATCAGTATAAGTCATAACCATCATCATCTTAATAGCACGAAGCAACGGTTAATTAATTAGCATCTTCTTCTGACTTTTTAAAGCAAAAATGAAACCAAGACATTCTATTTCGTCTGTTCTGCTTTAATTTCCTACTCCTGCCGGGGTAGATATTACTGTCAGCTCGCTTTTCCTAATATACCCCTAGAACTCATGTATATGTTCAAGAACACCCAATGGGTCAGCAGTGTTCTATTGGACATGTTTCCATATACCTTGCCGTCGGCGCAAACATCAACCTAACTTACTAAACTAAATTTAATAACTATGTAGTGTATCCCTGAGTAGTGATTTTGTAGCTAAATAGCTCGAGGCCCACGTGCTTCGGCCACACTACCACCGACTTTTAAAGATTCCAAAAAGTTTTCGAGAGTTTTATTGTGGAGACGGCCAGGGTTAACAGATGACTCCGAAGAAACTTTTTTATATAAAAATGATAATTTTATTGGTTTTAATTATAATCTGAAGTAGTACTGTTGAAACTATTCTCATGAATGAAATCCAGTCTTTTAAATAAGATCTGGAATTTAAAAAAGAACGAAAAATGATTAAAGCTAGTTGTTGAACATTAAAAGTTTGTTGTGTTCCTTGACCTGCCCTTTAAAAAGTAAGGTACTCATGATCTCTCAGTGAACAGTATATTACGATATGACAAAACATGCAGATGATTTTTTTAGCTTTATGTTTACTTTTTGATAGTTCCTCAGTAATAATATAAGCATAATTATTTAATTATATTATTGTTTTCACTTCTGATTTAAACAAAAAAATTAGTGATAGAGATAAAAAAAAATCACTTCTGTAAAATGCATGATGTCATAGCGGAAGTATTTATTTGTTGTTAAATGAAATTTGCAACTGTAATTTTAAATTATGCTTATTAACATCAGTGACAAAATGTAAATAATTATATCACATAACGTATTATTTTTGTTTTGTTTATAGGAACAAAAAATTAATTAATGACTTCCAAAAAGTGAAGTTACTTGTAATGGTAGAAATCCCGGTGAAATTAAAATGTGTACAACCCTACAAGTAAACCATCTAAGTTTAGTAAAGGCGTACACCTTTGACATTTCACCTTGGATAAAAGTAGACCTACAATTTCACTATCATCTCCGGGCTCTATATGGCTCAAGGCATCCAGGGTTCGATCTTAAAAAGTTTATAAAGTTCCGGCCTTGCGATCTTCAAGATCTGATTTTAGATTTACTATCAGATGAATTGATTTTTTGTGCAGGTTTCATATTGTTTCGTTGTTCTTGAGTTTGTTTCATATAAAGTTTATCTGGAGAATTTTAGTATGGCGAAATATTCTTTCCAATATTTTAGTTTGATGGCATATTTTCTCTGTATAGAAAGAAACTCTGTTAGGAGAAACTCAGAAACACAATCGATGAGATACCCGGTGATGAAATGTCAATCAGATTTTTTTTATTTTTAGTATGAATACTCGAACAGAAACATTCTTTGAGTGATGTGATGTTGTTTACTTGTTTTATGAAAGAAGTATCGGTTGGAAATCATGATAATGCTGTGGTTCAAGCGATTTACTTGATCCATAAAAAATTGAAGTAAAGTCTAAATTACCCTATTTTCAAATTTAAGAAAAAGTGCAGTAATTATGTTGATTCGAAAAATGACCTGTTTCAAATTCAAAAGTAAGACATGTACGTAGAACTATTTAAAAAAATAGGCAGTATGGACGCCATAAAGAAAAGCAACAGAACATTAGATTAGAAAGATAATTATAATAAATTAAACTGGTAGTTTAACAAGATTTCCAATTTTCTCTATAATATTCAATTTGGAGAATTATATACATTTATACAGGGAATTAAAGCTTTTATAACCCTCCATCTCTCAAATCCCTATCTTCCATTCGAACCCTAGATGATTGGTGATGCTTAACCATATCACCACAAGGGGCTTCTGCTTCAGATATTCGTGCCGAAGAAAGAAGTAACCCTGTTATTTAGAACCATTCTTTAACTGCTCTCAACAGCACATCTAGAAACATTGCCCGGTTTAGAATATATTCTTCATTCATGGTGATTATTTTTGTACCACATAAGACTTGCCGACGGGTTCTTCACTAAAAATATAATTTGGGATGCAGAGGGCCAGTGGAGTATATATACAAGGACAGAATATTGTAGAACGTGTTTCCTAATTAGGCCTATATTATTATTTTCATTCACACAATTTCGTTGTGGCAATAATATCATGGATGAAATAAATAAATGTTTTTTTATTAGCTGGCAAATCTCCACAAGTTCTAAAAAAATACTACATTTAAAAACAAATATAAACAATACGCTTTCAAAGGCACACGAAGCAAATAAAAAAAGAACTATTATGAAAATTAAATACCGGTACTGTATACTCAATCAATAACAAGTAGAATTAAGCGCCATCGCCGTTAATATAGATGCGACCTTAACAGACCACTAATAATAAGAATAAGAATAATGGTACTATGATGTACAGTATGATGAAGCTCTTGGTAATGCAATATTATACTGATCCTGATGCTTGGCGTTGCCCGCACG
>JAQIWE010005162.1:0-10172 GCA_034698565.1 Campodea plusiochaeta
AGCTAATTTTATTTTAACTTTCTAACTTCAATATTTCAGGTTTTATTACATTTCAACCAAGTGTCCCATTATTTTTGGCCCACCCTGTAAGTTAGTAAAGTAAAAGTAAGTAAGTTTATTTTCCACTGTATAAAGCTGCTAGCCTGTTTATAGAAATAAGTAAATACACCGATAAAATATATTGCTCTTTACCACTTTACGAAAATCTGTTTGAATACTCAACACAACACATAGAGATTCACATTTTTACAGTGTACATACATATTTATAATGAAAAAATATATTAGATTTCTTTATATAATGCCGACATGAACGCCGTACTCATTCTAATCTATATAAAATTGCGATTTTCGTAGGTACAAAGCATGGAAATTCTTCTCGAAATCAATCGAACAATCAAGGTGGTCCTAGTTCAAGATGGAATAACTGGATGAAAAATAATGGTCCGCAACAAGAAAAGTCTAATGGAAAGGAAAAGTCAAAAAGAGATTCTCAACATATCACCTCACCAAAGACGAAAATGCACAAAATAGCATTGAGTAAGTTCAATCTTTCAATGTCACTTATGTGTGCTATCTTGTTTTACAGAATGATGTAATATTCTTTTAGTTTAGTAAATGTAGTAGTTCTGAGCCTATCCCTTCTAATATTCTTCGAATTGTAATAAAATGAACTCTTTGAAAAAAATGTAAGTTTTGCTGTACATTGAAATATCCGGAAATATATTTAGTTATTTTTGTGAACCTTATAAAACAATTTTATTACAATTTAACATGGATATAGTAAAGTAAGTTTAAATCATGCGCAAAATTTCTTCTTCATAACTGTCTTTATAGATACTATTTGGTTCTATAGAATATTCAACCAAAATACGAAATCAGTTTTATCCCTGTAAACTGAATGTAACGTACAAATTTTAAAATATTAGAGAAATACCAGAAATTGTACAGTAATATTTTTTTACTGCAATGCTGATACATTTCTTTAGTGTATGCTTAAAAACTTTACTCAACAATTTTTTTTCCTATAGATCCTCCAATTGCTGGTCTTGAAAGTGTTGATGGTGATGTAACTTCAACAACAACTGGTCTTGATTTAGATTCAGTAATTGATGCACAAACTAATTCTAGTGATGAAGATGGTATTGATGCTGGTGATGCTCAAACTATAAGAAGACAATTAGAAGGATTGGAATCCATGTATTCTGAGGTAAGGCTTATGTAGCGTATATGGCAGATAGTTTTTAATTTTTTTTATTATGTGATAGAGAAAAATGAATTTTCTTATTATTGACTTTGCACTTTCTATTGCCCGTATAATATTTGCAGAAATAACTAGTTTTCGTGTTGATTTCAGATTAATTTTGTCTTTTTTTATTTAAAGAAACAATTATGCTAACAACCTTACTTATTCATTAAAGGTTTCTAAACAAAGTACAAAATAGTTATGGAGAAAAGAGTGCTGCTTTCAAGTCTTTATTTTCTACGTTAAAATATTTTCTTCATGCTATAAAATGAGTATGTAAAATCAGTGAAACGAAAAAGGAGTATTATATTTATATTAAATAATTGTGAACCACTAGCATCCGATGTACTGTACGTTCCTGGGAATATACTAAATGTGTTCTTCATGTACAAGATCACATTTCTATAGCGTAATAATAACAAATAATTAACAGATATGTTACCATGCATCACATCAAATATATTGTATTGCATTGAATCTTAATCTGTTTATAAAGCACTTCCGAACATTTTATATGCAATGACGTTAATTTACGATATTGGCACCTCTTTTTTTTCGTTATTACTATATTTACCAAATATACTAGATCGCTCATAATAATCACTGTATACCTTCCAGGTTCTTCGTGTATTAGGTGTAAAACGATCGAATGGTAAAGTTGGAGGATCAGGTAATCTGCTTGATACACGTGGTCTTAGAAGAAGACTTGGAGGTAGTATGTCTTCATTACCTTCATCTGTAAGTTCAAGACCAATCAGAGATAAAAGACGACATGATGATAAGAAGAAAGTCAGGGATTTAAAGGTAATTTTTTTGCACTATTCACTATTGTGTTCTTATTCTGTTTTATAGAAAAAAAATGTAATAATTAAGTGATGTTAAAATATGTTATTACGGAGATTAAGTCGTAATATTATCGAAATAATACTATTGAAGTGATTAAATGGGAAAAATTTCGTACCTTCAATGTGTAACTTTGGGGAAAATGATCTGTTATTATGCTGTTATGAAACTATATGCTATTCAGTCGTGTTCAGTAATTTGTTTAATATATTAACATTGAATAATTCATACTTAAATTTCTAATCTAATTGCATTAACTAGTATCTCTGTTTATACTTACATATCCACTTCCTTATACTTATATTTCCGTTTATTATGTTTTCATTTGTTTTTTAATATTAGCCAATATGTTTCACTGTGATGTGTTATATTTCAGGGTATCAACAAACGTTTTCAACGTTTAGAATCTCATGTGGTTACCTTGGCAAGAAGTGTCGCCCATTTATCTTCAGAAATGAGAACACAACATATTATGATCCAGGTTAGTAATAAATAATGAAGCTTTAATTGCAATCGTCTAATCGATATAGTCAATAATTCCGCTTTCAAATTTATCAAATCAATATAAATTTTGAAGTTCAACATCGTGTTATTCTCTTTTTCTGGTTATTATTTGCTTCAAGTTCCATCTTTTTTATATAAAGTTTCAATTGTTTTCAGCTTTTATAGGTACAGTATATTGCAGTGGAAAATTAGATATTAAATGTCTATATCACTACATTTTAATTAATACATCATAAATTAATATAATGTAAATAATGTAAACGTCATAAAAATAATCGAATACCCAATTTACACCATGAATTGTTATTCCAGGAAATCGAGAACATTCACAGTGAGTTGGCTCAAATTCGGGCTTGCCAAGGTGGACCAATGGTGAATGGTACCCAAATTCCAAATAACAATGTTCCTTATGGACATCCCTCTAGATCTCAGAGTATGCCTTCATTCAGGGATTGTCATAATGGTCCATCACTTCCACATCTTGCTCATCCAGCGAGAGTAAGGAAATTAACCAAATTCTTCGGAGATGAACCACCACTTGTCAGACTATTTCTTAAGAAACTTGGATATGAAGTAAGTATAGGAACAATATAATTATACAGGATGTTTATGTCAATATCTACTTATATAAATATTTTAAGCTGTGATCATTGTATAGTCAAATTAAACAAAAATATGTATCATCTGAATTTTGAACGAACTGTCATTAATGAAAGTTTTTGATTATCGTTATTCATGTTAAATGTAATAGAATATTTGTATGCGGAATGTTGTAACAAATAATAAACTTTTAGATTATTTCGTTAATTAGGAATTATGATATTTATAACTAGACAAAATTGCTCATTGTTATCTATGAAAATAACTTGCAATTTTTATAAATCATGTAATCTTATAAACATTATACCCAATTCGTGCTAGAATAAACTTAGTTTGTATTAAACCGAATATAAGTATATAATATAGGGTACGACAGAAAAACATCCCAGATTTTTCAATGAACGGTAAATGCGACAGAAACCTTTGTTATTTATGTTATGTGTTTGTGTTATGTTATGTGATTTCACCAAATATTAAGTGGGTTCTTTCACTCTTTTTTTTCTTTTTTTTGGCCATTTTTCGTTTGCGATTTTTTCTCTGGAGTTATATGAACGTTAACGTCTACAAATTATCGATCAAGAGTTACTGATGAACTGAAAACTTCTATATGCCACGAAATAATATTGCAGTAGTACCGCTAGATACCACTGTAATATTATGCAGAAATCTGTTATGCAAATGTTTATTGCGAAAAAAGACCAAACACTCTGTCTGGAAGATATTGCTTTCAAAACTACTTTTAGTTTGTAGCAAAATTTTGAATATTATTATTTTACTGCTACACGTTTAGTGACGTTGAAAATCCGGGATGTTTTCTGTTTTACGTTTACACTCTTGTAAATGTAGCAAAATCTTGACACTGCTGTTCACAAAATTACATATAAACTACATACAATTAATAAATTTACGGGCATATTAATGCTTTTTGAACGATGTGTAACTGTGGAATTCTTCATTTCAGAAATACGCCTACGTATTTGAAACAGAAAAAGTTGGCCTTCTTGAACTTCCATTTCTGGGTGAAGATCGTCTTCAAAAGATGGGTATCCCTTTAGGACCAAGACTTCGTATTTTACAAGAAGCACAAATTACATTGAAAGGTGAAATTCCTGATTCTCCAGCATCTAATTCTAATCAAGTTGAAGACAGAGGTGGTAGAAACAGTAGTGGAAGTGGGGGTTGGAATCCTGCATATATTGTTTAGTTGCATTTTGTATATTGTTCAAAATAAATCTCATTTGTACAGATCAAGTTTATATATTGTAGTTTATATTGTTTTCATTATCTCATTGTTTACATCATTATCATGCATTATTGCTGAAAATATTATTGTAAATATTAAATATTTTTTTCTGGACTTCGTTTCGTTTCATTTCCTTTGTATTTTGAATATGAGGTGGATTTATTTTGATAAATCGTTTACGAAAGTGTTAATGTTAATTTAAATTCTAATGTTTATCAGAAAAAAAGTGAGAAGCTAAGAGTATGTATGTTGCAATTTTTCATTTAATGTTTTTATTTCTATTACACGTAACGTCAATAAGCATACCATAATCCTATATCATAACTTATTGCAAAATCGTTTAACAAAGTATGGACAATGAACCGTAAATACATGATTTATCAATAGTCAATTCTAACATATTTTGGGAAATTACTATTTTATACTGTACTCATGAATTCATAATTGCTGGAAAAAAATAAAGCATCCATAATTATTACAAACCACCTTGAACTAAAATAAATAGATAAAATATATGGTCGGTCGTAAATGCAAGTCTATACTGATTTTATTATTTCAGATATTGCATCATGAAAGTTGTTATAACCAGTATCTGGAAACAGTAGTTTATTTGGTTATTGTTATTTTCAATGCAGTATAAATAAGTTATGGTATTTTCAAATCACTGCTGTATACATTATATGTCAGTCTGAAGGAACTTCAAATCATAGTAGTGGAATATGTGAGGTGGAAATGAACTGCGGCGCAGCAATCATCTTACAATATATGATGTACATTGTAAATGGGAAAATATGTGTATGCTTTACATACGTTACGACGAATATTCGTAAAACAAATTACCAGTAAAATTGAATCAATCAACTCTTAAGTTGGTATCTTCAATTCTCCATTGCAACGACGAGAGAGCTTCCGCGATATAAAGTAGCTGGCTTAAGTAGAAATGAGACATGTATCACAAACCAGTCAGAGATCACGGTTTCCCATACATGCTTTTCGTGCACTACTTTTGTTTCTTACATAGAATTGAGAATCACACAGCAAAGAAAAATTGATAGCATCAATTGATTTAACCAACAGAAAGTTACGCTATTAAGATTTAAACAACAAAGAAATATTCATTGAAAGAAAATTGAGTGCATCATATTATTAGGGAATTAAATTATATAGACACGAACACTTCTAGCGAGGGCTATTATAAAATTGTAGGCTGAACCTAGCCTACTTCGTATTGTGAATTTTGTACCGTAGTTAAAAATAAAATAATATTTCAAAAATTGAATTTTGATTTAATGGAGAGTGAACTTCTCTTATAAGTAGTTCATCTTCGCATTGTTTCCAGAACATTAAATTTCGTCTAATTATGACAACTCACAACAATAGTTTTTCTTTCCAAAATTTCAATAAGCCAATGCAGAATAAAATACTTCATACTGCGAAAAACAGAAGTTATTTCACAAGCAAAAATATGTTTTTTTTAAACAACTCGATAACCTTTTTGAGTGTTATCCTGTATTTTGGAACTGAGTTTACGAAAACAAAGCTGTTTACGCTATTCCATAAATGTTTTTGGAATCAATAAATCTTTATTTTTGGCTCTTAACCATTCTATCTGTATTCTTTTATATTATTATTTAAAACGGAATACATTTTGATGGAAATAAGTGAAAACACCTTTCAAATATGTAATATATACCAAATTGTTTTTGTTTGTGATTATTTCTATGTCGAATTATAAGTAATAATTATAAACTAAAACTGAAATTTCAATATATAATGATTTGAGTAATATATTCAAATTACTCCTTCAAAGATATTATAGATGATTACTGGAATTCAGCCAACAGCTTGTACATGATGTAAGACTTTGGTTGAATATCTTACAAAGTTTACACAGAATTTATAATTAAGTCAGATAACACTCTGCAGTGTTTTCTGAAATTATTTGATCAAGAATTGCTATATGGATTGTGTCACATATACAATTTATCATACAGCACAAAAAAATGAAGTATTTGAGATTGAAATGACTGAACGTTTGAATGTTGTAAAATAATGTATATGTCATTATTAAAAATAATATTATAATTGAAGTAGATTTTACTTCACATTAATAATTTCTTTTCTTGAAGCTGTTCCGAAATTACGTTCATTTTTTTTTTAACAGTATCAAATGTAAAATATATTTTCTTCTCTCTAATAATTTATATTTTATTTATTGATTTATTTTATCTTAAAAACAAAATATCGAATCCTTAGAAATATTTGGTATTTTATTATTTTATCAATTCCTAAGTAAGAAAGTTATTGACTCCATGTAGATTGGAGGCCATTACTCTAACATTTATCGCTGACCATTTAAAACTCATAAAATAGTTTTATTGGAGCTTTATATGTGATTATTATGCAACGATCATTCTCAATAATATATAAGAGAAATGTTAATTCTACTCTATGTATTTTATTATTCCCTGCACATGAAAAATAATTCGGTTTGTATGTTGATAATCCTATTTATAAGTGAATTCGCTGAATGTATATGCTAGAACACTTTGATAACTGTTAAATTTATTTATTAATATATTCGAAAAGTATTAGCTTCGTTTTCAAGTTTCTTAAAAATATCTGAAAAGTAGTTTGATCTCGCTAAAATATTATCACCAATAAAAAAATCGTTAATGAAATAATAGAAATCACATGTATATTTTTTATGAATATCGCCCTGTCTAATATGTTCTCTAAAAAATCTATGGTTTCCGACTGTCTTTCATCATATTGGGTATTGATTGATTTATAAAATTATTGGGTGTTATGGTTATCCCTTTCACCCCAATACATTTTTAAATTATAAAATTTACATTACAAGTGAAAGCTTACTGTCATAAAGAAATTGAAAAATTGCTAGTAAACGCTTTTGTATCTTTTCTGATGCTGGGAGGGGGGGGGGGGTGTTTTAACATTACTTGCAGGTCAAAAAGAATATTCGTTTTTGTCAAAGTATTTAATAGAGTGTTTCTTTTGTATAAATTGGAAGGGGTAGTGTACTGTACTATAAAATTCTGCAATTGCTTTAGAAAATGATAACAATTTAAAATTCTTAGCTGAATTCCAAAGTCGAAAGATATGTCGATTTACTTTATGGACATATTATGAAGAATTAAACTTGCTTAAAATCAGTAAATAGTTTACAAGACCGTATAATAAATGAAACATCAAAAGTAAGAAAAGACAAGAATTCGAAATCCGAAACATAATTATGTTGATTTGGACTTTTCGATCTCACTACCTGAGTGGTGTGCATCACAGATATTTAGAAAATTTTTGGTCAAAATAGAAACAGTGATTCGTCAAAATTAGATTAAAGGAGAGAGACCCGCTGGATATTTCGTATGGAAAACATCAAGGTTAAAAATCTAAATGTTCACAGTTTCCTAAATGAATGTTTTAGTTCATAGGTTGCATCTGCTTGCTTCTTGTCACTGCAAAGATTATTTTCTCGAGATTCTGAGAACAGGAGGGATTTATTCCTGAATTTTACAGTCAATATATGCTTAATGTGACATGATTTTTTGTGAAATACTTCAATAATTTATACACGCATATGCAGTTCCTTTTTTTTAAATATAAGATTACTACATTTTATAAGTATTTAGTTTAGATAACTTCAATCAATCTCACCTCTCCTTCACCTCATCAAGTGAGGTTGAGGTCGCCTCGTGTAAGGTCCCATCTCACGGAGATTTCTATTCCTGAGTAACGTTTTTCTGTGGTTTGTAAAGAAAATAAAAAAAATTGTAAATTGATCCAAACTCAACTTTAAGATCATTTTAACTCAAATTGCCAAATACGTAACTTATCCTGGCCTATGTAATATAGAACGTTATCTAAAAAGTGATAACACGTAAATATTCTTGTTTTTCTCATCAAGATAAAAAAATGTATTGTAGAACATAATGATGTTCATTGTATAATTTTATTTACAAATTCTCATTCCTGTTTCTTTATGAGATTAAGAAATATATTCCTGATATTTCATTGACATTTTGACATTAGCAAGGCTACTATTTTAATGAATTTGATAAAAAAAAATCTTGTATATTTCAATGTCAACGTTTTATACTTTGTTTCCATATATTTTTTTCTTGTCATAAAATGGAATTTCTCCTGCCATAGTACGATTTCAAAAGTCTGCATATCTTGGTTTTGTGTCATTGAGAGAAAAATCGGAAACAAATTAATTTTAACAGTTATTATTTTCCAGCCTATGAAGATCGATCTGAAACTCTCGTATTATTATGTTCGTTATTTACAGTTTCAGTCGAGTCAATGATGTTTTGGTTGTCGTTATCTGTATATTATTGAAAATGTTAATTAGCTGGACTCGTTAACAATTATTTTTAGTGTTTCTGACTAGATCAAGACTTTCTTGGTCTTGGTCTTGTACAAGACCCAAGACCAAGACTGGTATTTGCATCCCAAGACCAAGACCAAGACTTGTCATAAAAAGTCTTGTATCCCAAGACCAAGACTCTTCGGTAAGTCTTGGGTCTTGGGTATAAAATAATTATGAAGAAATCAATGTTATTTTTAAGAATATTAGAATGCATATGTTAAATATAGGGTGATATGAGTGACAAGGAACGAAAAATACGTGACGCGCTTATTTTATTTACGTTTTATGGTATCGTATCCCAAGACCAAGACTAAGGAACCAAGACCAAGACTCTTGTACAAGATTCTTGGGTATATAAAAAAACCTATGAATAAATAAATAATGGTTTTTAAGATTGTTTGGATGTATAAATTGTTTAATTTCATAAGCAGGACGTAATATCAATCAAAAATTGCAATAATGCTTTAAAAATTACGAGGATTTCCCAAGACCCAAGACTCTTGTACAAGACCAGAACAAGACTGGTACACCCAAGACCAACATCGCGGCAGGTCTTGGTCTTGTTAACAAGACCATACTTCCTCAAAAAAAGTCTTGGGACCAAAGACCCCCAGTCTTGGTCTTGGTTTCAGAAACACTACATTTTTCTAATATTATGTGCAATTTACTGTAATGCTACAATACATATTCATGTATCTATTGAAACAGTTTGATTTACTGGATATACGAATATTACGAAAGGAGTTCCTGAGAGTTATACATGTAGGAGTCTCCTCTTATAGTGTATAAGAGTTGCAGTAATAGAGCAGCCTGATTTAAAACATCATAATAATTATTTCAGCATTTATACAATGTCGTCCCTCTAAAAAAACTATTGTACGCGTACACCACTGAATATACGAATAGGTAGCAACCCTCATGAATAACAATGTAAACTTTCCAGCATCCTAACAACTGGAAAATATAACTTCTCCACTTCCTCACTCCTTAAGACATATAAACAACATACACAAAAGAAATGTAATACATTCTAATTACATTACAAAGTTTTCCTTTTCTTACGCTATAATATTTATCCTCTCTTGAATATTATATTTCTATTGTTAACCTCATCTGGGAAGAAATGTTTCTTTTAAAAGTGTTCCTTCGTTATAAAAATATGTTGAATATAATAACAATAATTAATTTTGTCTTTTGCTCTTTTGTCATTTAAATGCGTATAATTCTAACACATTTTGAAACGTAATATATTATTTTTAAAGGGTTACCTGCAGCTAAATTGACTTTTCTGGTATTATAACATAATATTAGTTTTCTTGATATAAATAACTCATATTATTTTTCTTA
>JAQIWE010005163.1:0-10171 GCA_034698565.1 Campodea plusiochaeta
TATAACCCCATTCGTATTCCCCTCCCCCGTATATCGCAATGCACTCTATATGACCTCTCGCATCGTAATCTGAACTCGCACTTCTCAAGAAAATATCCAAAAATACGGAACAGCTGCCCTCTCACAACAAAAATAAAAAACAAAATTATGCAATTCCGACTAGGAGGGGCAGCAGCGCTACATTGCTATTGAAACATGGACTAGTTAAGGGTATTAAAAAACGCCTTTTATGAAGAGTATATAGTTACATTTGATCATTGAAAGACTCCATATTTAAGCCATTATTAAGTTTTATTAAAATTAATTCTCTACTAGGTTCTATGATAGTATCAGTTGAAAATTAATACCGAGTAAAGCTTAATACTCAGCTTCAGTAAAAAAAAAAAAAAAAAAAAATATAGCCCGATTTTGCCTGAAATACGGAGTGAAGTGGTTCAGGATTCTTTTTATTTTTGCAGTCTGTAGCAAGACAAGTAATTCCACACTAACTGATACATATAAAATGGACATAAACCTAAATGTTTGAAAATAGTACTTAGATTTTCACTATACAGTATAAAACTAAAACATGTATAAAACAGCTTTGGTCGAAATTTTCATGATACCTCCATTTCTTCAAGTGATGATTATTTTTATACAACGAAAGCTGAAGGTAAAACAGTAGTATTTGAAGTTCTGAATCATGATGTTCAGAATGAAATTAACTTCAATAAAATGTTTAATCACAAAATCTTAGAGAAGCAGAAAGTTGCTTTTTTAAAAGTAAAATAACAAACTCGATGTAATTAATGGGGGAATGTTTATTATTCCACAACAATTGAGGACAATAAATTTCTTTGATAATGACTCTTACGAAAATTACACACAATAATAAATATGGTCTATATTACCGCAAAGTGCTGTTCAAATACTTTAAGATCCCCATTTCACTTTATTTATATAAACCCAAGATATAAACATAGCCGTTTTATCTGTTGTTTTGTTGCGTAGCGGCCTGTTCATTATCCTATAATAAACAATCTTTTCGAATCTGTTCGACCTGTTGAACAGCAGAACGAAACTTTTTAAGAATCAGCATCTTAAATATTCTCCCGTTAACTTTTGGACCTTTCATCCTATTTTTAATTTGAACAAAAAACTTTTTAATCTCCGCATCAAAAGATTCTTTCGCATCTTATTAATTACTCGGCAACTTTTCCCCCAATACCACCATTACTTTAGGTTAATTAAGGAAGAAAACTTCAAAAAATTGTTATTTTCAAAGTCTAATGGAATAAAAATCTTTTTCTTATTATATTCGTGGAAAAGTCATACGATTCGTTTTTTTGGGTCATTATTCTCGTTCGAAAGTGGAAATCGACTTTTTTCTTCACTGAAGGAACGAAATTTAATGGAAAGATTTTCAATTTCAAGTAATCGTTTCCAACTTAAAAGTGGGACTATATACACATCCGTAAAGATGGCGGATGGGACGGAAGGGGGAGGGGGGGGGGTGATGAAGGCGTGATGGGGAGGAGTGGAAATTAATTTTAAATTACTAATTATCTGAATAAAAACCTCATCGTTCTTCTTAAAAATGTTTATTATACAAACCGACCAGGTTTGAGTTTTATGAAGAACGATAAGGTATAATTTGCTCTTCAAATGTTTAGTATTATTTATCTGACGTATAACCAAACATCCAAAGGAAGATAGTTCCATAACTTTAACATACTGTTATACAAGTTCTTTTATACATATCTGTTTTAAATTTTTACAAATAAAAATCTTTGTTTTCATTTGGCAGAGTATTGGTGTTGAACAGATGTTAGCAATAAATGTAAATATGTTTTTTTTGTGCATATAATGTTTTTAAGAAAAGAAAGTGCTTGAAATTTCCTCCTACTTTCAATATCCATCTTGTTCTCTGTATCCGTCAACATGGCCATATTTTTTTAGACTAAACAAAAATCTGATACAATTGTTTTGCACTATTTATAATTTTTTGTTAGTGTTTAATTAAGATTGCCAAACGTTATAGTGCTGCATATTTAATAGTAGAAAATACAGGTGATTCAATCAGAGTTTTCTTGACTGGAGTACCAAAAAAATTAACCTGACGAAATTTTTTAATTTTCCTGTAGCTCTTTTTATTGCTTTATTAAAATATGAATTCCATGATAAGTGCATGTCTGAAGTCATCCCCGAATTTTCACGGTATTGGTTGATTGTCAATGTGAATCTGTGGAATTTCTGCAGATCATGAATTTCTCGTTTCCTGTAATTTTCTTGTATCTTACATTATTTAAAAAATATTAAAAGAAGTTTGACATTTTTTGACAAAACGGATCAAAAGATATTTATATTTATATAGAAGTTGACAAACTTCTGCAAGGTAGCACAAATCGAACTGCTTATCTTCGCTACCTTGCGAATATATGCAAATTAGTCACTGAAAACACATATTAGAACACATATCAATGAAGAAGTAGCAAAATTGACAATGCAAATTAATTATTTTATTCACATATTAGTAGTTGTCTCGTTTCCGACCACGCTTGTTCCGCTACCTTACAGCTTATTTTCTTGCATTTCTAAGGTGAATATCTCCACAACCGGCAATTTTTTGGGAGTTAAGAAAAATAATATGGGTTATTTATATCAGGAAGATTAATTTTATGTTATAATATCAGAAAAGTCAATTTAGCTGCAGGTAACCCTTCAATTGTAGGCCAACGATTTATCATATTTAATATATTGTTCACTCTTTCTACTGCATGGTTCAATTCGTTTGGATTAAAACGTAAAAACCTCTACATCATCAGCATACACGTGTTAATAAATATTTTGATAAAATAACAGTAACTCATAATATAGAATGATAATAGCAGAGTTCAAGAACTGAGCATTGTGGAACTCCTGTAGTTGTTATTAAAAAATAATTAGAGTAAATTGTATTGATTCGGACTTTTTCCGTTCTAAAAAATATTATCTTATCGTACAAATTAACAAAACAGGAAAAAATTTAATCTTCAAATTTTATGGTTTGCACTCTTTAAATGACTGGGAAATAGTAAATGAATTACACACATGCGTACAGTTTGTATCTCTGCTTACTCCCTTTGCGAAACGGAAGCATTAAATCATCATATCGTGCAAATTAAATAGTAAATTTAAAGGATACAATGGCCAAAAGATAAAATAAATGAATAATAAAGTGTATTTTATATTTATTAAATTTCTTTTAATCAGAAATCATTTTAGGAAATGAAACATTTTGTATTATTGGTTAAATATTGAGTGAATTATTTCTTTTTATCTTCTCTAAAACTTTCTGAAAAATCCATCTCATCAAAAATAAAAAAAGAGAAAGAAAAATCGAATATGTCATCATAAATTTCCAAATAACAAACTCCCTTCTTATATTCCAAACAAGATGTCGATGAATCGTCGTTCCAAACCACCTCCTCTTTGTAATTGATCGATCACTATTGTTTTTAAAACCCCAAATTCTCTCTCTGTTAATTCAACAAGTTCTCTCTCTCCCACAATGCAATGCGAATAGAAGAAGAAAGTCTTTAACTGGGAAAACTTAATGACTATACTTCCCTTTCGAACGGTTATGATTATAGCAACCAATTCAATCTTATGGTTACCCTTTAGAACCCGTACCCGTAAAATGAAAGAAAGAAAGAGAAACACTTCAAGTTAAAGGGTGGGAGAACATTTTGGGGTTTTGTCTTTGTTTGAGGGAACGATAATATTGGTTGCTATGGATATTATTATGGTTAAACTTTCAACAATTAGGAAAAAAGTTCTTATAATATTTGCTGTTAATACGTGGAGGTTTTGAAAAATACTTTTGCTGTTACTGAAAGAAGTGTTTGAAATCACTAATGGTAACTATTGAACAAACACATTCTAATTTTATTTCCAACACTATATTTTTAATAATGATAAAAGTGAGACAGTAGAGTTTAATTCTAACCTCTGTATCATTTAGACTCTCTCTTGGGCTCCCTGCCCTACTTTTCATGCCCTACCTCTATGGCTCCCTACCCTACTTCCAGGGCGCCCTTGTCCTATAATAATCACACCCATGTTTCAAAGCCGTTTATTCGCGAAAATACCAATGAAACATAGCCGTTATATACATCGTTGTAAAGGTCTCGACGAGATCTTTCCAATGGCTTATAAATCATTGAAATCGGTCTAATATTGAGGAAGAAATATTTAAAAATGTCAATGAAACATTTATACGATCATTTTACGTGCCCTGGCAATTTGTTATTACGTAAAAATGTGCCCATTTTAACCTGAATGCACCCATAACCCGGAAAATTTCTAGATGAAACACTAATCGGTACAACAATAAATGGCATAGGAAAATTTTGCAGATATGCTGGGCACTGATCTCGACACCTCTCGCTTTCCATGCGAGTCTTTGACCACTTGGACAACATTTTTCTTTGTCTTCTCTTGTTGTATCGACCGCTAGGGGTTAAACCATCTTAATATTAACATCGTTTATTGAATATTAACTAAAAAAGGAAGTGTGTTGATACAGATTATTTATGCACATCTTTCGGACATTTTTCATGAAAAGGTCATAATGTGTACCCTTAAAATTATGACTGATTGACCACCATTATTTTTCAAATTTCAATTTATAAATTTAATAATAATGAAAGTCAATAGTTAAAATATAATTAGATATTATTTTATTCCGAACAACTTCTCAATAAAGGTGTAACACGATTTTAATATTCAAGGTCCATAATAAAATTTTCGATCACGTACTATATAATTTCGCTTCGCAAATAATTTTAAACCTACAACACGCATTCAGTAATGAAGACACACACTCTTGTTTACTTTCAATTCTTATTTTATACATTTTCCCAAAAAATACATCGTTCCGTTTCATACTTTCATGCACATACCACATCGTTAGCAAGCGAATTTTTTCGAAAACAATGAAAAAAATACCACAACGAAAGATTCACCTTTTTGTTCATACTTATACACTTCGGGTAATTAACACTTTTTCGTATTATTATTATTACGTAATAAAATAATATCACTCTGTACTTTTTTATGTAATTCGCTTATTTTTTTCTGTGTATTGTCCTGTTGTAGCTGATAGCGTGCTGAAGGCCTTCAAATCGCAAGGCAGATCTTCCTTATTTAATCTTTACGCGAATTCCGTTTACAAGGTGAAGTTTTATGACGTTTGCCTGTAGCTTACATGTTAAGACATTATTGTTTTAGCGGAATTGATTAACACAAAATAATACGGACCCTATAGGTGAAATCCTAGGCAGTCCATGTGAAATTACAGAGATCGTTACAATGAACCTTCGTAAAATATCAGCTCTCTTCCGAGATAAATTCGAGAATGGATTTATAAAGGCGAAACGGACTTGCTGCACGGTGTTTTGAAGCAATGAATGTATAAGCATGATTATACAGTGTGCATAATATCGTAATATAATGTTGATATTTTAGTAGTGTGAACTGAGATGTTAAAAAAACATACCACTCTGTTAATCATTAAGAGAGCAGGGATAATAATATTTTCATTGTGTAAAAATTATATATTTAGGTCTGATGACAATATTAGCTGCAGTATTAATAGTAATATTGACATATTGCAATCATGAAAATGTTGAGACTGTTAAAATGTTGAAACATCGGCAGATAATAAAGAAGATCAACTGCCTTTATGTAAATTTTATCATTTCCGTAAAACAGTTAGACATTACATTAGTAAAAACTTTGCTTTTGTTTTGTTTACATATCAAAATGTCATTATGTCTACGTTTTATTTAGAATAATAAATGCTTTCTTTAATATAAAAACAATATTTTATTGTTTCAATTGATAGAAGTTTGCAGCAGTATGACAATTCGCTTTTTTCTTTCGCTCTATAAGTTTCATAATGATGAGAAATTCCTTCAAATTTTGACTACAAAGTGAGAAATGATCATAAAACAATAAAATTATTGAATAATGGATGGATTAGGTCATTTATCAAGTACAAGTTTTTTTAAGATAAGCAAATTTTCTGTAGAAAACTGTAAAAACACAATTTATTTTATTTTTATGGCAATTTAAATTTTGAAAACATATACCTGTAAATTTGAAGAGTGAATTTTTCTACGCGTCTGAAATTAATTTAACAGTAATAAAATATTATGAGCAAGGATATACATATTTATGAAGCACACCTATCAAGCATACCTAAGTGATAAATAAGTATGTTTTTTTTTTAAGTTATTCGTAGTTGACACAACGACTAACTTTCATTATTATTCATAATGTTGCATTTCTGGTACATCGTTGTTTATAAAAAATTATATTGTATATCGTCCGGAGGAATTTTTTTTATTTAAAATTTACTTCACATTTTCACTAAAACCTTAATATAGGCCACGTGACTAATATAATTATTATAAGTACATTTTATACAAATAGAACTTAGCTTACGTTTCATTTTCCCAGACAAGATAGAATTATGCTGTGAATATAGGTTATTTTTCTCTCCTACAAACAGCAAATTGTCAATGTGATTAATTTTACCCGAAAAAGCGCATAATTATCACCTGTAAACATCTCCCAATATACACTAATAATTATCATCTCAAGTTTCAACAGACAAAGTCTCCCAACTCGGAAATATATTTCTCTTTCTTTCCTCTGAACTCCCGTTGTGTTTGCCGCCTCCATTTTTTTTACCATTTTGATTGAAGAGTGATAGCATAACTTTTCACGGTCAGCGGTTAGTTTGCTTACGACTGTGGAAAGTCAGTTATTATATCACAAAACGGTTTCAGTTTCGTCTTGAAAAGGTGGGGCACACGCATCATATTCATATCGGTAATGCTTCCGTAGTAGCCGATATTGTGTTGTTGTTACTTACACATTCAGCCGTTCAGGTTACTCAATTTTTTTGATGTTATTAGCACAGATTTAGCGAAACGTAACCGATTGGAAATTAAATTAGTAAATTTGAAAATTAAATTAAATATTAGTGAAATGTTAAGATGAGGAATTAATGATAAATTTGTAAAAATTGAGTTTGTAATATATATTTTATTGACTTCACAAAATCCATGTGGGTATCTTCATACATACGTCGTCAGAATTAAAGGAGTATTTTTTCACAGCGGAAAGCCATCTTTTCCAACACACAAAAGCCGTTTTACTTCTTTGTTCTCTATTGTACTCGTTTTCCCAAGAGACCTTGCTGTATTGGAAAATATGGCTTCCCGCTGAGAAAAAAAAAATACTCCTTTAACATTTGACATATTTGATGAATGGACTCCTATACAGTATAGCTCAATAAATGAAAGAGAATAATCATTCGTAAATTGTTGAGTTTATACTGCAAGCTCAATGCAAAATTTCATTGACTTTATGTTTGCAATACATATAGGAAGCGTAATATATAGAACAATCCATAATATTATTGCCTCTAATGTACATAACCAAAAAAATCTTTGATTTCTAATTCTGTTGTACAGATATTTTTGTAGAGATCTATAACTCTCCCATCAGTCACATGAGTAATATAATTAATAAAAGAAACATTGCTAATTCAAATAGTCATTTTAATATTAATCAAATATTCACACGTATATTACTAAGTCGAAACACCATTTGTTTTATGTAAAAACTCTTCAGGAAAAAAATCGAACTCTATACTCAATACTAATCCACTGAGAGCAACAGATGCTACTTATTCATGTTTTATTTATTGTTATTATTATTATACCACACTCACGATTTCCATTGATATAACGTTCAATGCCCATATAACAGAAACTCAGATCCGTTTTATTGTGAAGACGAAACCGATTCTGCACGCGCGTACTGCAGTTGTATACATGCTTTCAGATGTTTTTTTGTCTGATTTGATGTATAATCTTTTTTTATACATTTTCATTACCGACCATATTGTGCATTCTGTGAAAGCTACTTTTAAACCATTTTAACTTGAGATCGTTAATAATAATTCAGTTATTAATAATGAAGTAGTTTTGTTTTTGTCGTTTTTTATTAATTTATTACCAATTTACAGATTTGATAAAGCTACCTTTTAATAACTTTTTTTTTACAATTTTTTTGGTTTCAGTTCTGGTAAAACTGTTAAAAATATGTAAAAAAAAAATAATAATAATAATTTTTAATATCAGCCTGGTATATTTTTAGAGGGTCCTCTTTATTATTAATATTTTCAATATATGATAAATGTTTTCCGAGGTTAAGAAAAAAATCATAAAAAAAAAGACTTACATAATTCTACGATGATTCCCATTATTTTTAAAGGAGGATTATTTCCTGATAAATAATAACGATAACGTAATATTAAATATTTATAAAATTTATCAAAATTATGTATTTAATCCTTCAAGAACATCGAAGAGCCTTGCTTCATACTATTAATAACGCATGACATTTACTACCTTCTATAATATTACACAAGTTGAGATGACTTTTCCTTATTGTTATTATAACCATACGGTAATAACAACTTCAATTTTCCTCCATGTAAACATAATAAACAACGATCATAACTCTTATAGTTGTATAATTAAATTAAAAATAAATAAAAACATTAGTTCCAAAGACTGAAATTATTACTTCCTCGAAAAATGAGAGAGATGTCCTTTTACGAAAAGCTACCGAGTAATATTTCATATCGTCCTTCGATAATTTAATTTTTTGGAGTAGAGCAAGTTTTGTAAATTTGTTATTCGTGCAATGTTGTAGCAGCGGTCGTGATTCTTATATAAGTGTAGGGGAGGGGGGGGGGGCGTCGATTTATATTTTACGAGCAGGGTTCATACTCCGGACGTATCCATGCAATGTCAATGAGCTAAGCGGTGAGGTCACCTTACAATTTCGTATGGTTTGTAAACAGTTACGAGGACAATGAAGAATTCGTTACAAAATCAACTTCATGATAAATTGTAAAGGTTTCATTTATATTAAAAAAACATCCCTAAAAATAGTCGGTATATCAATTTGGGGGTTGAAACAATCTTTATATAATTTCACTTGTACAAAGTGTCCTAATTCACCAGGTACTTGACCTAATAAACGATGTTTTTTTAAGCTATCAATTTATTGAACCTGTTTTCATTTTTGTTAGATACGTTGATGTATTACTAACATTATTTCACATGCTACTAAAAGATAAGTCGCAATTAATTAAGTAAATATATTTATTCGATTATTGGATTGTGAATATTATATCGCACTCCTGTCAATGTATTAAATTTGCTATATTTATATACGACAGAACGACATCAATTTTTGTATGAATAAAATAATGAAAGTTAATTCCGAACCTACTTTTTTTTAATTTCCTTCAGCTTATATTATTTGATATTCGTTAAATTAATATTCTTTTTTTACATTTTTGTTTAAAAAAAATGCCTATTTAAAACGATATAATATCCTCTTAGGAGTTGCACAAAGTGTAAATTTACTGCATGGTTTTAATCATTCATAAATTCCCTTTGTCATAAAATACGAAGTAAATTAATGCTGAGATATCATTATTTGTCTTACAACTACTTCAAAACTACAACTTTATTTTCTTCCCTAAGGCAAGAAGCGAATTTATTCATCGTTTTAACCAAAACAATGCATTGTCTTAGATGAAGTTAGAAATAAAGGAGTCGGGAATTGACCGGCGAATTTTTATCTCGTTGGTGATGCGGTGTTTCACGATTTCTTGTGGTCAGTCTCTTAAACAAAGGCAATGACCGAAGCAAGTAGTAACAAGTGAATTGTAAACACCTGCTGTGTTAATACATCATGGATTCCACCATTGCAGTTTATTGTTCTGTGACGTGAGTTATTTTAGGATGTTTTTGACTGGTGGTGTTTTAGAAATGTGCATTTGGAGATTCGATGATGTTGTGATTTAACTTAGGTTTTTATGGATCGATTCTGATTAATAAACAAACGTGGCCTATTTTATCAATTTAGAATTAAAAATGTCATGTTTCTAAAAAAAACATTTTCGGTAAATCGGTATACAACTATACATTGCCGATATTATTCTTTTCCAAGAGGGTCTGGTCGAGACGCAAGTAGAAAAGCCACTGTTTGTTGAGGATCTTCTAAGTCCTACGAAGAAAAATGTAATTTTGTTATAATGAAATTGTTTTGTCGATAA
>JAQIWE010005164.1:0-10170 GCA_034698565.1 Campodea plusiochaeta
ATATTTGTTGAGAAGAAGCCTATTATTAATATTTAAGAAGATCCTCAACTGAACCAAACAACTCTAAATATTTTAAATAAATAAATAGTATTATCTCTCATCTATACTTATGTAATAATAATTTAATATTTTCTAATAATTTCAGAGTAGTTTATTTCAAGAAGATTTATATCCTGATACAGCTGCACCAACTCCTTCTTTAATGGCTGAAGAATGGATTAACGGAATGAATAGTCCACCAGTACTTATGTCTATGAAGACAGGTAACATTATATCAACACTATTTACATGGAATTAATATAATGGTATTTGCATCTGTTTAAGTACTTTTGAGAATTTTAAATATATAGTAGAAATTATGTGCTTATCATAGTGTATCTGTACATAACAATTAGAGCATCCTGTGATATTTCATAATTCAATTTAAAAACAAAAAGTAAAATGAATGTACGAATGATGATATTACTGTACTTGCAAGGTTGTGATATGTGAATAGTTCCTAAGAATTTAGTCATCCTGATAATACCATATGCTCATATAAATAATATAGTGTAACCTATGTTTGTAGGAAGTAAACTAAGTAATTGTTATTTTCTATTTTAAAGGATCTTCATTATATTTCCATTTACTATATGCATGTATATACTTTTCTTTAATGATTAACTACATAGTGATAATTGTAATGTTATTCATACTACAGTAGTTACTTAATATAAATGCAGTCTTAAAAATAGCACTGATTTTATATATTAATTAGTAAGCCTATTAAAGGTGTAATGTTTTGTGCTAGAAGTAACAAGTCTTTTTGTTGTGTTAAAATTTATACAAATGTTTACTACACCTTATGAGACATGTCGTAATGTTTAAAAGTAACATTTACAATCAATTTTATTATATAATATCATTTGTTTACTATGTCCTGTATGGCTGTATTTTCTTTCAGTAACGAATTGTGTAAATGATTTGAAAAGCAAACAAATTAGTGAATTTTAGAGATAATTTTTGGTATAACAAATTCAAGGCTTTAAGCTATTAAACTGGATTAGTTAATGGTGAAAACAGTTTCAATATTAATGTTGCAATGGAGCTTTCATTTATTGGTAAACTTATAAACTACATTTATTTTTATTATTATAATAAAATGCTAAAAAATTTAAGATGATACCATGTTCTTTTGAATAATTGTGATTTATTGTAATATTTTGTACTTTGTTTGTTATAGGAAGCCTTGTTCAAACTAACAAACCTGTAGTGTACAAATCAACGGACAAAACCTTAATAACAGCAGACAGAAACAATGAAAAGAAATTTGCCTTTCTTTCTCAGGAGACTATAGCTGATTATAGATCATTGGAGGTTAGTTATAATTTCCATTCAATCATTTGCTTGAGGGACAGAGTGATGTGTGAGATGAGATTACTCAACATAGTGTGGAGTTTTCTTTTGCTCATGTAATGTCAGTCAATTTCAGTACTTATAATTGTCTTTTTGTATTATTTTTGGTACATTTAGTGAAATTTTCTTGGTTAATTTGGAGATTTTAGTCGATCCTGAACTTAATCTAACCAAATCTGAGATTGACTTGAAATAATAACCTAATATAAAATGACAATAAATAGGCATCATTTAAGCCAGAGAAAACTACACACTATGTTAAGCAAAAACTTCAATATCTTGATCCATCCTGATTTCTTCTTTAATTACTGTAAGATTTGAACTTAGGATAATTTTATTAGCATTTGGTTGGTTGTTTTTCTTCCAATTCCAGGAAGATTCAAAGTATAGCAGTTTAGAAGATTGTTCACCTGCTTCAAGCCATTATTCAGATTGTTGTGATATCATTCCAAATGATGACCCTTTTTTCAACGAATCCAATCTAGAGAAAAGAAATTCTATTAATGAAATTATTAAATTATACGAACAATTTGGAAAGCCAACGGTAAACTTTTTTTTTTCACTTTGCTTGAAACACATGGGGTGCTGCATTGTTCCTGTACAAAAACTGTTGCTATAGAAAGTAGTTAGATGAAATGAAATACTGTATATATAAAAAGGCTGCTTGTTTAAATACTGTGGATGTTTGTACAGAGTGTATACAAAATGGAATTTCCAGGGTAATGTACAGTGTCATATTGTCTGCAAAACAACATGAGAATGGCTACTTGGGTTCAGAAAGTTTGTAATATAATTGGTTTTATAGAAGGCTACATTGGGTCACTAGAGTTAGTTTATGTATACTGTATTTGTGCATTCTACAGTATTAGACTGAATGAAAGTAATGTCATCTTTCAAAATAAATGTGACAAATTTAATGGAAAAGTTGCAATGTTATTATATTGATATTGTCTATGAGGATAATATATGCTACTATATATTATAAATACAATATTGACATTTATTTAATTTTACTATATATTGGTGATAATAGGTGTAATGTTTTGTGATATTATAATAGAGTTTGTAGAAGATATTGTAGTAGAGTTTGTAGAAGTACTGTAGGAAGATAATTATGTTGACAGGGAGATACTAAATGTAGTGTTATAAGAATATGACCATTTTTACTAATAATTGGATTTTATATTGTTACTTTTCTGTAACAACTTTATGTTATTATGAACATATTGTACTGTAACCTAGTTAACACAATTTGCTATTTAGCAAACTGTCTTAGTATCGTAAATGTTAAGAATCTCTACAAATAGACCTATCCAAGCTTTACAGGTAGTGAAAACAATGAAAAGATTTACAGTGCTATTTTGTTCTAGACTTCGAATCATTTTCAAACATGAATCTGCTTTATAGTAAGGGTAAAAACATTCTTAAATTCATTACAGCTTGAGATTTCCAAATGTGGACTATTTCAGTAGTGTAGGTTTATCATTTTTTAAAGAGCTATTTGTCCATCTATGAATGTGGTTCAGATGCTTATAATGGAAAATACTATTTTTTCATACATATTTGGGACCCCTACTTATAGAAATGCGATAATAATTTTTTGGGACCCCTACTTATAGAATGCGATAATTCCGGAAATACTGAGGCAAGAAGAACGAAATAAAAAACGAGATGAAAGAGAATCTTGTTCTATTTACAGAATTGTATAGTTTTATAACAATAATTTACATATTGCTGCAGTTACGGCCTTCCACATAAAGTTTTTCCATAAATGGAAGTTCCTATAACAATACTAAATTAAAAGACGGTTTTTTCCTCTAAAGCAGTAACAATATTTTAAAATTTTTACTTCATTATTCATAAATTATAACATAATTATATCTATTCCTCCTTTATATCCTTTTATAACAATGTTAGTCGCTTTACATAAGCTATCATTTTTTCTTCTTCCACCATCAGCTGTCATTCATATTTTATTTGTAAGGCCATAGCGGTCGTATTATGGCTTAAATTACCATAAACCATATATTTTTGGGAAGAAAACATGAAAATCTTTAATATGCTTTTTGTTCCGTCTTTTTATCTTCATTATTTTAGAAAATATTGCGTTCTATAAAAGGGTCCCACTTTTTTTGGGCCACCTTGTACATATAATTTTGTTTTCTCATATTGGCTAATATAATGTATTCATTATATCGAGTATCATAAATAAAAATTCAACAGTATTCTAATATCAACTACCAAGATCTTAGTAAGTAAACCAATTTGTTTGCATTAGTAAAATTTGAAAGTATTTTCAGGACTACTGTATATTCAACTACACGAAGATGTATATAATTCTGTTATCATTGCGATAAGTCACTAAATACTTTTTTATTCACTGATCATTAATGTAACTTGATGGAATTTTGGATGAAAGATTACAAATAACTATGTACATTATTGTATCATATTCAGCAACAGGCTTACTAATCTGCATGCCCTGAAGAGTATTTATAACATCTTTAGAAAATTAAGGAGAGTGAAAATTTTATGGGGAAATTGAGAATAGAGGAACGATTTTGTTTACGGGAATTTGTTTTTTTCTAAAATCACAATATTCTGTCAATTATTCAATAAAATAATAAAGTAATAGGCCTACTGTAGTTGTAACAGGAATTCTGAATGGCTATTGCTAACTACTGTATTTTTTTTAATATGTATGTTATTTTTCATTAATTGTAAAATTTAAAAGTATTGATGTTTTTGTTCAAAATTTTATAACTATTAATAATGACAAGATTTTAAAAAAAAATTGTATGGCTGACAATACAGGCCTGATTTCGAAAGCCTATTGATAGTAAAAATTTTGTATCATCAAAGGTATTTGAATGCTGGGGTTGTTTGTTTGACAGTTGAAAATGTATAGTTACACTTTGTATATATAGACTGTGTGAATTTTATTATCTTGAATTTTCCCTTCCAGGATTCAAATTATACTGACAGCAGGAGTGAGAAAATAAATTCTAATTGTAAAACAAACACTTTTATGCCACATTGGATGAACTTTGAAACAAAGGTAAGATATATGATGGTGATATAAGTCATATAATGATAGCTTAGGTACAATTAAAAATATACAACTGTTTCCTGTAATTATAGTACTGTACTACTTAAAAGAGAATCATCAAATAATTTTGTTAAGAGTCTATAAAATGAATTTTTGTTGAATTCGAAGATTATTTCAATATTATAAAGCATAAAATGATATTTACTAGGATGCATTAAAAACACACTGCATTTCTGTTTGAATATTTTTGTTCTTGTGGAATATTTTTGTTCTCTTTTAGAAAGCCCCGTCAATCAATGAATTAATTGCAAACAGTAACAATTTAAATCATTGCAACTATATGACAGCAGAGAAGAAAGTGGAGATTATAAAAGCACCTAAAAGTGAAACTGAGGTAAGTTATGGAAATGTAGGCTACTTATTCTTTATGTGGGAATATCATGCAGTTTCAAGTTGTTATGGGATGTAGAATAAATATTTATTCTTTTTTATTATAAAATTCAGTATTTGCAAAAATTGTATTCTGAAATAGTCAATTTGCTACCATAAAAATGATATCATAATTATTATGGTATCTTGCAGTAGCTGAATAGTCAATTCATATCTTCGCAATTATGTATTAATGAAAGTACTGTAAACTGTTTGTTTGTGGATCATTCTGTTTTCAAGACATAATTTATGATTATTTTTCCACATACTATTAGTAATACAAATAAATTTGTTCATAATGTCAATTTCCAATATTCTCTCAATCTGCTGACTGATAGTGTTGCTAAACTATGATTTCTTTGTGCATTGAGATTGAGTGCTTAAAAATTTGAAAGATTTAACTCATATGATTTCAATATTCTTATTTAAAAATTTTCTTTCAGTTGAAAAAGGCTTATGATGAGAAATGCAGGGAAGTAAAACTATTGAAGAATGAGATAGAACAGAGAGACAAAAAGATTCGTATTTTAGAAGAGCAGTTATGGAAAATACCAAAACTTCATACCAACTGAATTTTATGTGCCTCTTTTTCCATTTGTGATGAAATTCACGAAATGTGACTTATTATATAACATCTAACATACTTTGTACTATATTCAGTCATCTTGTACATTTTTCAGGGATCTGTAATTTACAGTGTGTATTATAATTGTAGATTTTCTTTGCCCATGTGTAGCATGCAGTGATAATTTTGAGATACAGATATTCCTGCCTCTTTGATAATTTTCTAAATGATTTACAAGTCCTGTAAAATGTCTCATATGTATTGATTTTTGAATTATTTATGTTTGAACTCATTAGTTTTTTTTGATAGTAAGTTACCCTGTTGTGTTTTATCCATTTGTTTTGTGTTAGTCTTAATCATGTTTGATGTTAACATTTCTATAAGATACCAGTCTTTCAAAAATGCAAATGATAGTGAAAATGTTTGTCAATTTATAAGAAATTTAATACTAATTCCATCACTTTGATACACAAATTGTAGTGGTAGCTGAGCTATCTGATTTGTTATTTATCTTGCACTTGTTTAGCAAATTGTTTCAAGTTGAATGCTCCTTAGCATGATTAAAAGACTGCTGTAAATTGTGTTGCATTCAATAAAGATAGCACAAAATGTGAAATTTTGTTTTACATGTCTTTCTGGTAAAAACATTCAAATTGAGGATACACTTCAATGGTTTTATGAGATAAAAAGTGTAATAAAAAAGAGAACGCTAGACATACATATCTCTTGATCTCTATGTTTGGTTTTCGAGGAATATGGCCGCACCTGACTACGCATCAGCAAGTTATCTCAGTCTGAATGAAAATGAAAAAAAGTGAAGAAACTAAACTTAATGTTTGCAGATAATTTAAGTTCCTATTCATTACATGTGTAATTTTCACGCATTCTAAATAAAAAAAAGTCTTTTAAATCTCAAAGAATTAGATGCTGTTTTTATTTGGATTTCAGCAGTGTAAGAGGTCTATGTAATACTAATAAAATCACAGTAGACGTATCAAATCTGAAGTCAGTTTACTACAGTATATAGTACACTAACAATTATTATTAAAGGAAATATAAAACTGAGTGCTATGATTTAAAATATAATAAAAGTTGGGTGTAGGAAACATTTCCTGATCACAATATTTTTGCATTTTGACTTGAAAATGTTTAAAAAGTTGAAATGTTTAAATGATTTATAAATCACATTTGTCACTTATTACTTTGTGTTCCATATTGCGTAACAAATAAACAATACATCTTGGTGTTAAAAAATTCAAAGAAAAAAATAACAGTTCAACTTATTTGTCGCTACGGTACTTCCATCTTTTTCAAATTTGCAGATAGCCAAGAACAAAAAATTTGACATGGTCAGGGTCAAAAGTGTGAATTCAACTTTTCTAATTTGATTCTGAAGTCGATATGTTCTCAGAGAAACGTATTTAAATTCAAATAATTAATCAGCTTCTTAAGATTCAGTCTTAGTATTTCCTACTTCCATTCTCCCACTCCTGCGAGGTGCCACAAGCGATCGCAGTGCCAGCATTGTGGGTGCTACCGCAGTGAATGAGACTGAGCAAAGAAAAGGTACTTTTTATCATTTTCTAGCTAATACGTTTCAAATCCACAATGAAAATACAGAATATTGTCAATATTTCAGCCAAGACCCTTAGCTTTTATCAAGATATTAAATAAATGTCTTGATAAAAGGTAAGGGTCATTAAATAAATGTCTTGATAAAAGGTAAGGGTCATTAAATAAATGTCTTGGAAAAAGCTAAGGATCTTGGCTGAAATATTGACAATATTCTGTATTTTCATTGTGGATTTGAAACGTATTAGTTAGAAAATGATAAACGTAATGGAATGTTTTATTAAATATAACCATTATTTGATAGGGATTATTATTACAAATTAATACAGGAAGTATGTTTCGATATTCGTAATCTAGACGACTGTTGCTTTACAACCTTTTTAATCGTTTTTAACAGCTCTTATTCACGAATTTGTCAAACGCATGCAATACATTGTATCAACTATCTCACCTTCTAAGTAGTTCAAAAAGACTTTCAAATGATTTCGAACTTTTGAAGTGTAAAAATTAATTAGTTTTTTCATATTCCTGCAAAAAATAGACTCATTTTCAAATATTGATTTAAACTAATGTTTCAAACCAATTTCTATGAGTCATCAAAGAATTTTGAGATCAGACAAATAATCAATTTGAAAAACAATTAACACAGAATTTGAAACCCATAATAATTGAATTCATAATAAATCATTATTTTTTTGTAATTAACATGACTTCATACTCTCATAAGTAATTAACGTGAATAAGAGCAGGAAGTCTTGTTAATTAGGAAATGTGTGAGTAGTTTGACGTAGTTCATTATTTTCTCACATTATTACGGTATATCAATTCTGAAATTATAAAGAAGAAATGCAAATGCAGATTTATGATTCTTTCGGATAAAAACCGTCATAAAAATAGTATCCTAGAAACATCAAAAAACTTTTAAAAAGTCAATAATATTTTTGGTTATCAATATCATTTTTCTTTTTAGATCAATTACATGAACAATAGATGTGTCGTCTTAGACGTTAAGGTGTAGTCTATATAATTTATAATATGTTTTTTTTTTTGCAATTAAAGATCAGTGAAATACAATTGACAGGAGGTATTTCTAAATTAAAGGTTCTAGTCCTTTCAACTTGTAGCTGTTTCGGAGTTTAACTGTCAGCTTTCACTAACTGTGTGAAACTTTCATTAAGTGATAAAGTTTGAAAGTTTTCGATTGCAGAGCTGAGCCAAAGAAAGTAAAAGTGATTTTTTTCTGCTTTGGATTGTAATTATTTTAACTTTATTTGTTTTGAAAGATACAGCGCTATTTTAAGTGACAGTTATTCATTGAAATTAACTGCTGAATAATTGTCAAAATTTGATTTCAAATGTATCTTTGCGGTAACAAAATTATACAGAAATGTTACATTGGTTATGACGCGTTATAATTTTCAAAATACCACTAAAGAAATTGCTGCAATTTTGAAATCACAAAAAAATATTGAGTAAAAAATTCTGCCAATACTATTATTGATATTATTATAATATATTCTCAAAAAACATTACTAAGTACTGAATGGTAATAAAATGCAGATTCATACTATGCCTTTAATATGCTATATGCCTTTAATCCAGCGAAAAAAAATTACAGGTGTAACAAGTTTCGGTAACATTCTACCATCTTCAGACAAAATAAATCTACAACAGATGAAAACAGGCATTGAAATAAATTTAAATTAAAATAAAATTATTGAAATTTGAAAGTCAGTATTTATCATAATAACCTTAAAATACCACAACATTTCATTTACCTTTCGTAATAACTTTGATATCTTTTCTCCATGTTCCCAAGGCGTAATCCAATCTTTACTGGACGTATTACAATCGAGACCTTTGGTGCCATTATTGAAAATCTCACCTCGGCGATAAGTGGCTCGGAATGTGTCGGATTTCTTACGGAGGATTTTATTGAATGCTTCGATAAGCACGAAGACTGCGTCGTACATCAAAGCAGCTTGGGCCTGAAAGGATAAATCAGTTTCTGTATTACATAATATGCATTTGCTGAGAATATTATTGAAACGTCAGAATTGTTTAATATCAAACAGTGGACATTTATCTATATTAAAGGGTTGCTTGCAGATAATGAATTTTCGGTTTTCTGCGATTTTCTTGTACCTTATACTATTAAAGAATTTTTGCAAAAGTTTTTTTTTACCCAACGGATCAAGAGATATTTCTGTTTAAATAGTCGATAAGATTTTTCACAAGGTAGCACAAATCGACCCGCTACCAAACGAAAATATGCGAATTATTTGCTGAAAAGCACAAATCAGAACACATATCTGTTAAGTAATAGCAAAACCGACTTAAAAATCATGTAAATTAATCATTTTATTCATATATATCAGCAGTTTTGGTTCACGTTTGCTCTACCTTTACAGCTTATTTTCCTGCATTTTCTAAGATGAATATCACCAAAACCGGTGATTTTTGGGAAGTAGGATAAACAATATGAGTTACTTATATCAAGAAGACTAATATAATTATATGATGTTATAATCGACGGAAAATTCCTGTAAACTGCAGAAATGCTGAAAATCAAATCTGTTTTCGACGAACCAAATACCTTCTCTTTCCAAACCCATAATATCTCCTCAGATTTCTGAAAGACGACAGGGAAATAACACACAAATATGATACTTATAGCAAACTATTCTGAAAGTATTATGCTGCTCATTTGAAATATTATTTTAATATTATCTGTAAGCTAAAAAATGGGATGATTACTTCATAAGTACAGAAGTCAGTACGAAAATCCATTGACTGCATAATCAATTTTTTTTCACATTTTTATATATTGCAATTCACTTGTGAGAAAATGATTTATGAAATTCTCAATTGGAATTTGTCTGCTTACATACTATTATCCTGTGTTTCCCATTCGCGTTGGCATTTTTTGCATTGATGTGTAAGTTACTTTTAAAAAAGTATAGAGTAAAAGATAAAGATACTTTTTCAAAATAAGTATCGATATACTTTTTAAGATATTTTTTCTTAAAAATTATCTCGATACTAAAAATATATTTTGCAAAGTAACGAAAGTTACTTAAAAGATGATTCTCTTTTTATGATTGTTAAATAAATTTCACTGAACAGTTTATGAGCTTCAGTTCTTTCAAAAATTTAAAAG
>JAQIWE010005165.1:0-10170 GCA_034698565.1 Campodea plusiochaeta
TATTAGTAAGAATATTATTATTAGCTATTATTAGAAAATGACTATTGAAGCATGAGTAGAATATCGGTATCATATTTGCACCCTATTCAGATGTAATAAAAGTTTGACGAGAATGATTTTATGTGATTTATTAATGTTCTTATAAGTCAGGAATTTGAAGCGTTCACATAAATTAAGGATTCTAATACTGTTATTAAACTTACAAATAAAATATTACTGTGTCACCAGATTTGATTTTGTCTAGTAGCATATTATGTTCATGCTCCAGAATATTATTTGTCAAATTGTTGCTAATTTTCAAGCACATCATTATTTTTATATAAAAAATCATGCTGTCAAACCTAAAATATTCGAAGTCTTCTAGCAGGAAAGTATTATTTCCCAAACAATATTGCCATTTTATTCCACGCCAAAAAAACATTCGAAAGTAAATAAAATAAGATCTGCTACATGTACATGTGTACAATTTATATTGTTTCATTTTGTTTCAGGCTCATCCAATTTTCAATTTTAAGATGCATCCAGTAGCAATAAAATCAACGCCACTTTCAAAACTAGTTTCTTTTAATACATTTAATATTTCCGTGTTTCAGAAGAAATATATTAATTCAGTTTTCAGATGAACAAAGTATTACATGATGTAGATAACAGAATTTTTTATGAACACGATTGAAAGTTAGAATGTACACTGAGCTCCCCTAATCAATTCTGAATCATCCGTATAACTCCTGTTTTATTTGGCAGAATAACAATGTCTAATATGTATATAGTTATAAAATCCCCACGCACTAAAAACACACATCAGAAAAGTATTCTTTCGTCCTCCATCCATTAGCATAAGATGTGCCAAAAACAACGTAAGAGTAAGGGGGATGAAAAGCTCACCCCCTTACAAAAGTTTAAATTAGAACATTTTCTTCACTCACTCACTTTCATTCATAACGATTCCACATGTATATACGAAAGGAAGATTTTTAAACATTAATTTACAGGTTTCATATGGTAACATTAAAACAACACGTTTAACGTACATCAAGATGAATAATTTTCTCTATACCGATATAACCATGGTGAAATAAGGACAATAACGCAGAAGAAAAGGGAAGGATTTAATATTATTTTAAACGGTACCCAAAGCCTGTTAAAATATTATATTAAGAACTATAACATTATGTAAAATGTCCAGCACTGTCTGTAAAAAAATTGCGTATTGAGCAACATCGAGTTTCCACAGAATTCTTTAAATTGTATTGATACAATACAAAATCTTTGCTGCGCCACCTTATCTTGTGAAACTTAATTACGTTTCTGGTAAATACGTCGTAATTTCTATAAGACAGAGCTCTTGATCTCGAAAAGAAAGAAAATTATATGACTTGTTTTAAACTTCATCATTGTATATAATTCTGTATTTATTAGACTTCCAACTTTAGTACACACATAAGCGTATCACATTGCTATATAATGCTATATTTAATTAACCTTAAAAGTATATATGTAATCCTTTACTTTAACAGTTGTATAATTATAAATATGTATATATCTGTAATTTACAATTCTTATCCTAAATTACGGAATTGAAAGGTTATATTTTTTCCGACGAAATATTTCCATAATTATTACTCATCATTTCATTATTATGCGAGGCATCAAACTTCAAAAATGATTGTTACTGGAAATATTAATTTTAGCTAAATGATAAACAGGAATCGATGTGTGCTCTTTGTTAGTATGACCTATTATTGTACTATTTACCAATAAAACCTATTATGCAGATAGTCTTACCAGTTCTGCGCAGACATCAGATGTGAAAGCGAAAATATCTGGATTTTGGAGGAAACTGCTCACTTTGATCAGAACTGAAATAAACAAACCAATATTTTAAAATATTATAAGTTTAACGTCTACTGAAGATTAAAATAAAATATGAATAATAGTTTTACCTTCTGACGATGTTTGTGATATGACGTCATCTTGAAGATCAAAACAACCTGGAGGGGAAATATAGGAAAATAAGGAAACTACTTTTATAATAATGAGTTATACAGGATGGAAATTTCATGCAATAAAACTTGTATTGCACTTTTATGAAATAGTGTGTGATAGACAATGTTATTTTATATTGGAGAACTGTATATTTATTTATATTTGCGTAACCCCGATGTTTCACGTTAAGATTTTCTTTTACTTCATTTCTGGTTTGATTTCTTTAGTATCTTTACATATTATATCTTTTGTTCTTTGTTTATATTCTTCGTCATACAAAAGAATATAACAATTCAATCACTCATTTTCCACCCAAAATGTTCAAATATTATAGCCCTACACATATACCACAGTGAAATCGTAGGACACATAGAGACACAGTACATTCGAGAAAACATACAATTAATACTTTATACACGGTACAAAAAATGACATAACTTGCAATTCCTAAATACGAAATTAAAAAAATATATATTACCCATCCATATGCTTTGATAAAAGTTAATGTTTTATTTTTAAAACATTCTAATAAATAAATTCATATAGCCTATATAGACCTACTACAGCATATCATTCTTAAATACCAAATTACGTTATTTCTATACATTGCACACTGAAACATATGCCAAAGTTATTATTTGAATGCATCATCTTACTTGCCAATGTCCTAATGATGATTTTAAGTGCAGTTATTTGTGATGAAAGGGCAAATGCTTGTAACGATCCCACGAGGAAATCTGAATCCAGAAACATCTTTAAAATATGACGTTTCCATACTACCAAACGATTAGGATCTAGTAAGCCCTGCAGAAAGAATGAATTAGATCAATTTTATAGTTTTTAAATTATCATCCTACGAGTTACATGATTTGCAAAATTTTAATTTTTTATTCTTCCATATATAGGTCCAAATTGAAAGGGAAAGGAACTAGTCAAAACGAGTCAAATCACAAGGAAAGGTACGGTAGGAAAATAAAAGTGATCCTACACGGTAACCAACAAACAAAAAAAGTATTGAAATATTTTGTCAAAAGCATAAGGAAAAAAAAATAATAATATGAAGAAAAAAACTTTTTGGTTTCTCGATTAGGCCTACATGATTTCTTTCCATATCCTCCTTTTTTTCCTGGTTAAAGAAAAGGTGATCGTTCGTATCATCCTCTTCGAGAAGAATTTTCCTCCGAGTTTTATAATGTAATTTGAATTCGAAGGGAGAAAAATGTAAAATATTTTATAACCTCATGAGGTTGGAAAGGGGAGTTTCTTATTTAAAAGGAAGGTTCTATCAGTGGGAATTAAAAAAAAAAACATGATATAAGAATAATTAACTTTTCAACGTTACACAACAATATTATTATGTTTTCTTACCTCTTCCAAACATAGCACACATGGTCCTTTTGCTAGTACACTTTCTAAAGGATGAGTTTCATGGAATGGACTTAACCACCACAGTCTTGTAGGAGGTGGATTAGAAGAATGCATAACAGCTGGAAACCAATGGGGAAATAAATATTTAGCAGACCTGTATTATTATTATTATTTAATTAAAAAATCTGTTGAATCTGTTCAGTATGATCATTATATTTCATTACAAAATATTAGATATGTTATTCAAAGTGATGTCAAATAACATAATATTTAAAGTAATATTTTATTACAGAATTAATTAAAATGAAAGTTAATCTAAGCAACACCAATAGATACCATGATTGTATAAGTATAATTATTAAGTATAATATGCTGCTGTGACTGCATGAAATTGCCGATAGATGGCTCAGCCTCGGGCTCAGCTAATAGATTTTGCAATGACAGTGCAGTGACACAAACGGGTTTCTAGTTTATTGGGAATATTATTTTATTCTTAAATCATTATGGCTCATCATAAATATGCCAGTATAATTATATTTCACAATTAGTATTTTCAAACAGTATTTTTGTTATAATTTGCAAAATAATTAAAATCATATCTTTCACAGACATAATCAAGGAATAGCAGTATCGCTAGATCAAGTTAACAAGGTAGTCTTCGTTTTTCAGATTTCTGTATAAATATTTGATGCTGTTAATCGTTATACGATGAAAAAGTGGCTTCTTAAAAGTTAAAACCCATCAGAAAAAATCCATTACAGAAGTTCATTTTGAATTTTTGGTGATGAGAGAACTACCGTATACTAGAGGGGACGGGGGTAAACGGGTGATATTCCACACGCATTAGGTTATTTCATATATGTAAAAAAAAAAATGAGAACACTTTTCAATAATTTTTCCACTCATCAATGTAAGATAGCCTTTGCGAGGCGCTGTTTCATATTTTACTTGCACCTTTTCAGATTCAGTTTCCGTTTCAACAGCCATAATGCAAGTCATACTCATATTTTTATATTATTCATATTATGTTTAATGATACTATCCTAATATTCTGACCAGGCAGGCAGAAACTAGCGAGCCCTCTAAACTTGATTAAAAAAATATATATTAAAAAATATGCTGATGCACTTATAAGAAACAAACTAATTAGCTTCAGGACGTTTCACCTTTATTAATAAAAATGTTGTATTTTGTGAATATTTTCAAACTTTTATTACACAGTTGATAAAGTCTTTTTTATTAATAAAGGTGAAACGCCCTGAAGCTAATTAGTTTGTTTCTTATAAGTGGCCAGACCAAGAAGTATCTTAAACATGAATACGTCACTTAATCTCCGTACGAGCATAATATGCTGATGCTTTCATTTTTAAGAATTTTTTAATGGTCATAATAATGTCATAGGTTTCAACTTCAAGTATGGCTCTACCCAAACTTGCCCAGCAGTTCATGCAGTGCTAAATAAAATGTGTCGTTATTTTGAAAGAAAACTTGACTTTTCTTCAAGGAACGGAAACGATAATGGAATGTTATGTCTTCTTGTAGCAATTTGATCGAAAATAGAATCACAGCACTAAAAAGACATCTTAATGAAGCTTACGTATGGATTGGAGGATTTCAAACTATGCGATTACAAACGGAGACAATTGATTTCGATTGTTCAGAAACAAATATTTTGGATCACTTTATTTTAATTACCCAAGTTTTACATCGATATGCTGTGGTTTATACGGCATATAACAATCTTATCTTGAACTTTTTCAATGCTAAAGTTTATGAAAATCGAAAATGAACTGACGTTGTGAGCAAAAATATATACTATTATTATATAATGTGTTTCAGCTTAAGTCAAGTTGGTTTCCGAAAAATGACACGGATTTAGTTCGCTTCAGCATACTTATTATTATCTCTATTACTGTAATAACATTATAAAAAAGTAAACTGTAAGTCTACGGTAATCTGGGTTAAATTCAATTTTCTTTTGTTTCTAATATTCGTAGTTCCATTTGTTCTGACGAAGGTAAATATAGAATAGATTACTGGTGCAGTAATTTTATAGACCACAAAATATCAAACGAAAAAGATATAAATAAAAGATTAAAAATTAACTGAGTTACCGACTCTTGTATAAGTCTATTTCAACTCGATTTTTTCATCAGCTGGCAGTTTTTTAAAAATATCGAACCAGTGCTGAACTACAAATTGTGATCAACTACATTCTACAACGAAAACTGTAATCTCTACTTCTATTATTGAATATTCGAACGGAACATTGTTCCAAATATTTGAATACACTAGTAACACTACTTCAGTAGTTCAAGGCAAGGTAGAAAATAAATTCGAAAGCGAGCAAAGAATGTCAATTTAGGACACTGGATATATCGACCAAAATGGTGCATTTTTTTAAATTCATACTTTCTTTTTATGCACTTTGTTTAAAGTATTTTTATTTTTATTTGTAACTCTCTTTTCCAATTAAAATGAATCAAGCTGCTTTTTACTTCGTTGGAAAGCTAAGAAATTTGGATAGTGCATTCAGAATTAATAACATCAGCAATATTAAATATGAATTCATCAAAAATGAGTTTTAATAATAATTCTCAAAAATTCAGTTTTTACGAACTAAAAAAAACAATGTTAAATCTTGTAACTATTTCTTAAAAAAGTTATTGCACTCTTTATAGAAACATGGAAAATTATAACACTATTCACTGCCTCTATCTAACTTCATAGCATTAAATTTTGAGCAAATTTTCTGAAACTAATTTTGTTGTAATAAAACTATTAAATAATTATGATGTTAACTTATATTTCTTGGCTGTAGAAAGGCTATAAATTCATACTGTTTCAAGTAAAGCAGGAAATATCTTCACGGAAATATGCACTTCACAGTCGTAAATTTTCTTACATTTAAGAATGTTACCGGCAATAGATAATGAAAATTTGTAGTATTATTTTGACTGTTCAGCTTGCTTCAGTATTTTATTATAATAAAATAACGGCATTAATTATTTTCTATTAAGACATTAGTGCTGCTGTTATGATAATTATTATATACAAAATCTGTTGCTAGCAAATCTATTTCGTAAATAAGGCTGGTAAAATAACTACTGGTAAGGCTCAAAGAAAAGTAAAATACTAAGAAAAGATAGAGAATAATTTCATTGAAAAAATACTAAGTTAATCAATTTTAAATAGATAGGGGCCTACCAAAATTATAAAAAAAAATAGGCTTTCATAATTTTAAAGTAGACAATAAAAATGTTGCTTCATATCCATGAATTCCATACCTTCATAGTTCCATTACGAATAAGAAATCGTATACTTACTATGGTATCCTACGCCTGAATACAAGTATATAACCTAAGCGGTTCAATTGTTGAGCGGGCTGCATAACTACAGGCGCATTGAAACAACAAAGACATTGAGGATACTTGCCAACTTGCACGACAAACAATATAACGACCTAGCTATTTTTAAACATTTCATGTCGACATATTATTTTGATTTGAATGTTGTATTGTGTACCAAGAAATTATCCTGCTATATCACAATTAAAAAAATTGTATGTCTGATAGTATATATATAATTATACGACACTATAAACGGGTTTTAATACCTTTACGAAATGCAAGAATGACAAGAATTAGAAATCAGGACAACAGCCTTGAGTCGCTTACAGTATTACATTAGAATTACATTGGCATAAGTTATATATAGATGCAGTTCAGACAATGACGTTGCTCGACTTTCTAAATCTAAAAAGAATTTTGAGAATGCGCCGCCGTTAGCTTTATTTTCAAAACTTGAGTAGGCTTATATTGCTTGTATTTTATCCTTTTCTGTTAAGTTGTGTATCCTATTCTTTATTTATATATACAATATCAGAATCTTTACTTAATATCATTTTTTGTTGCGCACTCTTTGTATAGTAAAATAAAAGACTGCACTAAACTTTAACTAAAGTAATTACTAAAGGTAGACCTAATATAAAACACTTCCTTCGATAATTTGTGCCTGATATTATATGTGTACCAGAATAACAAAATGCTGATTCATACTATATGAAAATATGCCTTTAATCCAGTGAAAAAGTTTATAAGTACCGATATTAATTTAGTCAATAAATAGGTACTAAAATGTAAATTAAAGTTAGGGATTGTTACACGACAATCATTGTACATGCTACTAAACGACACTTTTCACTCTTTTACAGACCTGCTCTTCGACGAAATCGATGTTGCCAGTGCGTCAAAATGTGCAATTCTATTAATAGCAACTTTAAAACCATTTACTTATTATTAAGCACGAAATAATATACGAAAAAAGTACTTACCAAGAAGTGAAACCTTTCCACCGTCGATTCAAATCGCGCTCCAGACGATACCAGTATTGGAAATACCTTGTTTACAAAGTTGGAAATACGAAAAATGAGAACAGTAATAATGGAATTACTTTTTTATCAAATTGTAAATAATTCATCAAAATCATGAGTTTTCCACAGTTTACTGGAAATGTGTTTGAATTCCATTTATTTATTTGACCAATTTGACAACGTCGCTCCCTCCGACCTGTATTTAACTCATTTTATTCGAACTTTTTCACGGTAGAAAGAGGCTATTCTCTCTTACGTGTTCAAAAAACTAAGAATAGAATAGTCGACTCACAAGAGGTAGGTATGCTGGTATGGAAAAGGTACATGAATAGATTTTCTGTAAGCTGAGCTATCCTGTTTAGTCGAAACAGACTTGGATAAAAGTTTCAAACGAAAAGAGGAAATCAGATATATTGGGCGGATGACCAAGTGATTTATGAACCAAAGCGGGAATTTTCAGGTTCAATAATTAGGCTATAAAACACTTGCAACAATAATGGTCATTGTTATGTAAAAATGCATCAAAGAATAACGACCTCTTTTTTAAACAAAAAAATAAGCAATGGTACAGTGGTGTTTTATGAATATCGGTAACAAAATTCAAAGACAGTATTTTTATCATTGCTGTTATTTCATAATACCATCGGCACATGATTTCAATGTAAATAAGTTAAACTTACTTATTCACTATTAAATTTCGACAATAAATAATGACTTCTGGAATAGCTAAACTTACCAGCATAATAGAAATAATTAAAATATCAATAAGCCTACTGTTGAATAAATATATTTCAATAATGTATACTTTTTATATTTACTGTATAAATAAATAAAAATATTAAAATATAATTCAGTATTGTTAATAATATTGAAGACTTGTCATTTTTTGTAACGACACTGTAATGCGTATTCATGTTCTAGGTTTTTCAGTCCTGTACAACTAAATATAGAATTTTATTGACCCTTTCCAATTGAACAAGAGAACCTGATTCTAAATTTCAATTAAATTTCACAAATTTCTAAATTTATTTTATATGTTTTCTATTTATCTCTCCATTATTTTCAAAAATGACTTTATAAAAGTAGCAATTTTTACTCTATTTTCTTGTATGGCTATGTTTTATATATTATAGCGATAGCTCGGAGTGAAAAGTGGTGATCTCAACCAACAGTTTGGTATCGCACTGTAAAATAATAAATGGAATATATAAAAAAAATCGAAAACATTCTTCATATTTTTAATATATCGAAGGTACATATTATTTTCTATTTTTAGTTTTAATTTTAATCATTGCCTTTTTTATATAAAATAGAAAAAAATATTCCTGTACTTTTTTAAATCTATGCATGTTAGTGTAACATAAATATATATAATTATCTCAAAATACTCTTGTCTATGTGTGTTTGTGTTCAAAAAGCAAATATTTTGTTGTTTTTCTACTTCTGCAGGCCCAGATTAAGGGGAGGGGGCGAGGGGCCCGTGCCCCACGAAATTCGGGGTCTCTAAGAGAGGAAAACGAAAAAAAGAAAATTTTATATATAAAAAAATACAAATTCTGTAAAATTGTCAATTTTTTGTTAAAAACAAATTCGTAGTCTACATGTCATAAAACCTCATAAAATTGATTTTGTGTGTGTCGAAAAACGATTTTTTTTTAGTTTCCTCATTATCCTTTAATGACATAAAATGTAGTCTTGTTTATTTCAAATTTCTGATTAAGTAGCTGTTAAACGATTTTGTTTTAAAATGGGCCCCTTGAAAATTTAAAAACTCATTGTTATTGCTACGAAAAGTCAAAAATAATTTTCAGAATATTAGTAAATGTCAGTGGGAAGTAGTGGCGCGCCTCAGAAGGTCTTCAACTTCGCCATTTTCTAAATCCTGGGCCCTGATACATAGTTCGGGCCCCGGACCCCAAACGTTTTAATCCGGCCCTGTACTTCTATCTTTCTTCTCTTACGAAATATCTTTTTAGTTCTTATCCTTTATATAGATGAACTATCTCTGGAATTTTAGGAAGGGGTGAAGATAAGGTATAGAAGAAAGTATCACAGTATATAATCACTAAATAATACTGCTGAATTTATATTATGAAATCTTTAAATGGTTAACTGTAATACACTTAACTAATTCCACTTGCAATTGTGTGATTTTCTTGTCTATTAGAATATTAAAGAATTTTTAAGAAAAAGGTCTAAAATTATTTTTCACTACTGGTCAACATTGCTTCAGTTCTAAGGCAATAACACAGAATGGCCTCCTACAAAAAAATCATATGGCTTTCTTCAGAAGAATAGCAAAAATGTGAAAATCATTTACTAAAAAAATATATCAGAATATATCTCTGAAATGATACCAATAATGAAAATTAACTATTTTATTCCTATCATGTATATCAATTGTCTTGTTTTCGACAGTGTTTATTTTCTGCTTTGCAACTCAT
>JAQIWE010005166.1:0-10169 GCA_034698565.1 Campodea plusiochaeta
CTTTCAAATACAGTGGTCTAAATCGCATTTATGGAGCCAAGGCGTCCTGGAAATACGTGAGTTTAGTACCCCTTTAAGAAATACTATAGCTGTATAGAAAAAAGATTTTATGCAGTCATGATATTGTCTTGTATATATTAACAATGAATTAAATTTTAAGGAACAAAATTAATTCAAAGGATGGCCTTTGAATTAAGGTTGAAAATTAAGCAAATCAAAGTATTTTTTTTGCACAGAAGGTTATCCCATTTTCAAACTTAAAAGAAATTAAATTAGAATAATCTTGAACATTATAGGGAAGTAATGTTACGGGAAATTGATCCTACAATGCATTACCTCAAAATTTGGTACAAATCCAACCAATAAGTTAGGAAAATTGTCAGAATCACCCGCGAAAACCAAAAAAATATGATTACCGGTACGAAAATTTTATTACATGCACTATGACCATATATATAATTATTACACAACCTGCAAATTTGGTGCAGGTTGACAAGTTATTCAGAAGTTGGTAAAAAAAATTCCCAATGATGTAGTTCAACCCTTACTCAGAATAAACCTAGAGTCAATCCGATTGCAGGAGTTTTTAGGTAGTACAATCTTAAAATCCGGAAAATTTCCCAGCGTAAGTGGATAGATCAGCAGGGTTCGAGTCCCACTTGAGCCGAAAATTTTCTTTTTCTTAATTGGTTTTTAATCGCTAAGTAGTCAGTCAATCATTTCAGTTATACAATAACTATTTGTTTTATTAACCCTCTGTTTCTCAAATTGTCTTGTGGAGAAATATTGTTACATTCAGCTCCAACAGAGGGCGTTAGTAGTTAGGGAAATGAAAAAATCACTTCAATATAATTGGCATACGGTAATCATCAAAATATATACTGCATTGCTTTGATACTACGTAATTATTATTTTGGAATGCAATTATAGAGATAGACTGCATTTTCTAAAAAGAAATACGAACAGCTTTGATGCAAATATTTATATGTCAGTGCTTCATCTGATTTTGAAAAAGAAAACCAATTAGTCTGCAAAATGTTAATGAATTTTGTTTGTTCATTTTGAGCTTGTCCTTTCGAATAAAAAAAAGAAAAATTTTGAAGCTGGAAAATAGTACGTAAAAGTAACTATTTTTCTTAAATCCGCGGATATTTTGAATTTGGATTCAATTTAAACATTTCTTTTGTAAGTGAAAGGCGCACAAGACGCTAGTCAGTGAGATGATGTTAAAAAATTTGATCATGAAAAATTATATTCTTGAAGCTCACTGAGGTTACTTCATACAACATTATTCATTACAAAATTGAAACTGAAAAAAGAGCGAATTTCAGTTGATTTGATCGTTCTCCTCCATTTATAATTATGTTTTCTGTTCAGATATCATAGAAGAGTCTGCATATACGATTCAAGCAGGCGAATTTTACATTATATTAACCAAAAGATCTTAGAGATAGGAGTAATCTAAAAATAGCATTAATTCTGTATCAAATAAGGTGCATCTTATTGTGACTGATACGTATTTAGTATGTATTAATGTATAAAGTTAATATCTTTTGAGATTGGATATTAGAGTATATGATGAGATTGAAAGAGTATGATTCATGATTTGCTCACATCCAATAATGACATCTTCATCAGAGGGAAGTATATAAGAAGAGATGTATAGGATTTGTGAGACAGAGAATGAAGATGTTGCTAAGCTCAAATCCAATTCAGGAGGTTATAAAAGCGGGGAAAGGGAGATATTACTGTATGTAATATCACATACGGTAATGACTATTATGCGGCATAATACTTTTATTTTAAATATAGTGAACTGCGATTTAGTATCGTAGTGGATGAAAGCGGCGTATAATATGAAATTGATCATTGTTGCCGATGATCTGAATACATCTGCACCGCTTTAGATTATTCATGTATTGGTTATTTATCTCTAAAACTAACCATTTGTACTTTAAATTTTTATATGTGTTTAAGAGAAGCATTTCTATTTTTTTTTTATCTGGATAAATTTTCAGAGTAGAGAGAGTATTAGAAGTCGATTTGCCAATTGAGTGCTTAGAAAATAAATCGTTAAATGTAAAACTAATGCTATTTTATAAATTACAGGTAGCAAATTTACCGTCATAGTAATTATTACAAAATCTTTCACTGACTGAACTGAGTTACCACCGAGCCAAAGCTGACAAAGTGTCAAAAGTGAGCAATATGTATAAAATATTCATTTACTACAATTCTATATTACGGGTTGTTCATCAGTTAGTACCCAGCATGTCCATGTGAATAAATATAAACACGAACATCATTGAATAAGTTCATTCATTTCAAACCTTTCTTTATTTCAAACCATCCTTTCATTTCAAACAGAATTCTACTATCAATTATAATTATAACAGTACAACTATCTTCAGCATTGCATTATATGGATATTGACTAAGTATATAGTTGAACTTTGATAATTTACGTTCATATTGACTGAGGGATAATTCACCTTTTTACAAGTGATCTCAGGTGAAAGAGAATACAATATAATATTAGAAAGAGAATACAATATAATATTAGAAAGAGAATACAATATAATATATTGAAATAATCATTGTATACTAGACAACTTCATTTGCATTGGTTACACTACATTGATCTTCATTCTCTCGGGAATTTAAGTTAAATTAATGAAAGTTTTAAAGTAATTAAATTAATCAACGAAATTAGCATTTAAAGTAATTAACCAATTTATTATTTATAGGGCAACTACAGAAGTGATACATGTATAGGTAAAAGCAACATAACAATAATACTACCAAAAGAACTGCAAGAAAAAAAAAATCATTTTGATACACCTTTTTACAATAAAGCAAAATAATAGTGTTTATAAATCTAACAGAGATTAAAATAAAACATAATTATTTCTAATTTAGATTTCGAAGACATTTTTTAGTTGTTTTATAGTATATAAATGATGATATTGATTTCCTGTGCATTGTGGATTTTATAGTTCACAAGAATACTAAAATAATATTGTTAAGAAATCATCTCTACAAAAAATGGCTTCGTGTTGAAAATTTCACAAATTTTATGACATATTCATATGTTAACCGGTTAGTGGGTCATGGATCGAAGAATCACTTGGATTCGTAGATCAGTGGGTCATTGTGGATCGCCGGGCGGGTCATTGGATCTTGGCTCACTTGGCTTAGTGGGTCGTAGCACATCACTTACAACTTTCTTAAATTCTTATATACAACAAGAGCAAATAGTATTACATATATAATGGGAATTTAGTGACTTTTGCTATCTTTAGAAAATATGATATCATTTCGTAGAGAAAATCAAGTGTACTTTCGTAGAACCAACTCTGTACATCAGATAGTTTTTCTAAAATGATAACACAAAGTGTCATTCCACAAATGACAGGTTGATGATTAACACTGTCTTGGGAAAATTCCAGCAGGATTTACATTTATACAGTTTTGTTAGTTTTCCAATAATAAGCTTCTTTATGTGACTAATAGGCTAAACTACTTTCGATTTAATACCATCATCAGTAGCAAATTTTTACAATGTATTTTAAAATTTTGCTACTGATGATGGTATTAAACCGAAACTAGTTTAGCCACATAAAGAAGCTTATTATTGGAAGACAGGGTCAAAACTAATAAATCATGAATATTTCTTCCATGCCCTGCCATTACAATATTTATACAGTTGTGCTGCTTGTCTATGGTACCGTAAAATACTATTGAACCAAAAAACTACAATATTAACAATATTTTTACCTCAGATACGAAATTACGAAGAATTAAAAAAAAACACTCTGAGCGCTACAGGCTAGACCTTTACAGAAATATTCAACTAATTACAACAGGAGGCAATTCATTTTATCAGTGAAGCTAACAAAATTATGAGCAACTTTATGAAATTTCCCGTAACTCGAAGACATAACCCTTGCTTGCATCAGTTGTCAAAGAAGGTCATCTTCCATCATCAGATGAGCTGCTTCTGATGCTGCAGTAGGTTCCAAACAAATGTGATGATGATGATCGGCCTGGTAACGGAGTGTGATAATTTTATTTGCTTTTCGCTCCAGTGGTTGTCCACCACTTCCTGTTCTATAGGCGTTAGACAGAGCTTTGTTCATCAAGCGAAATTAAATGAAACGAAATTTAAGCGCATCCGGTTCATATATTCACGAGAGAAAAATATCGATTTCTTTTTCGGTCTTTAAAGAGAGATGTTCAGTTGAGTACACATGCTAAAGGCCTTTGGTGCTATAGTGTTGTATATATGACCAAGCCTTCGAGGTATAGGAAGTGTTTGAATATATTATATAGGTTGTGGAGTACTCAGAGGTGTTGTAAATATAGTAGGTTACAATAATTGTAGTTAGTGGTATTAACAAATATCATGAATAGTATTAATAATAATATTTTTAATTTCATATTATTCTGTACGGTGTGCATAAATTATCTGCCTAATTCCAAAAGGTAGAGCGTAGAGGCCTAGTTGTTTATGTGATAATCGGCAGAGTTGTGTATAATCCAAAATGATATTTGTTTTTAAGCTCCTTCAACTGTTAAATTATAATCAGCATTAAACAAACGAAACTTTTTGTCTCTGCAGGCAGCCATTTTGTTTATATTATATATATATATATATATATATATATATATATTTAATAAAAAATTGTTTTTCTCAACCTCGAAGAAATACACACTTTGTAGATTCATCATTATTGATTAGTGCACTTTCTATACAACAGAAAATACTAATTACTAAACAGTATTTCAATCATAGGAGTTTCCTATGGTCCTGATTAATTCTGAGAAATTTTGGTTATTATGGTCATAAATAATGGTTTGAAAACATACCGTCAAAAGTTTCGTTTTCATGATTTTCAAGATTTATAAATGTAATAACTTATAATATTAGTACAACGAGCATATAATTCTTCATGAAATCTCATAAACGCTTGAGAATATAAACTGCACAACTCATAACCTACAAATATCCATTTATTTATAATACTTCGATACTTCTGCAATTATATAATTATGTATTATCAGTTATGACGAGTGGTCGTTTAATTAATTATTATAATTATTCCCTTTCCTCTGTTGGGTGTCATTTCATAAAAATAATCTGATTGAATTGTTCTATGATTTGTATAACAACATTTATTAGTGTAATGATTTCACGCTTCGTTTAGATTTGACGTATGCCAGATTAATTGACTAACCGAACCGTATCATATTCATACATGGCAGTCTTATTAACTTCATAAAATATTAAATTATTATAATGCTAATTATGTTCATTATACACCAACGAGTTTTGAATTGACCAGTAGAAAAGGAAGGAAGAGAATAGCGTATATCAGGTTACAGTGCAATTACGTTTTACAGCTTTGCCTATCATGTTTCAATATTGGTTGTTCACAGAGAAACTATTTCAAAGTACTTTAGTAGTTTCAGACAGAAACAAAACATTTTTTTAAACTATGTATGTTATGTATACTGTAGTAATATCATTAATGTAAAAAATACTTACAGGAACTGTACGGAATGTTGGAATCTGGAAATTTCATGAAAATACGCTTCAGTCAGGAAATAATTTAGCTGGATTTCTAAATTGTTTTCCCCGCTTTAAAAGACTTTAGATTGCTTTGGTAGCGTTAATTATTAGGTAGGTCAATCTTCGTTATTACAATATATGGGATGGTAATATAAATGGCACACTCAACACTCGTACTTCTAAATCATTGTATAGGTCGAAAATAAATTATTTGTTTGTGAGACAAAGGTAGCAGTCAATTTCAATTATAAGTTTTAATTCTCCTCCATCCCAGCTTCAGTATTATAAATAAAAGAAATTAAAGTAAAGAGGTAAGTAATGATAACTATTCATTCCAAATAAGTTTGCAGTAACATACCACAAAAGAGCAAATCAACTTTTATATTTCTCTTCTTATTATATCCAACTTTATAAAACTGTGAAGAGCGATTAAACTGAATTATGAAGTATATCAATATCATATATTCTTCCTTACAACTAATAAGGTAGAATTACGTATTGAACTATTGGTGGTATACACCATTGAAAATCCTTTCTGTTTCTGAACTATCCGTGAAAAAAGTCTATTGAGAGTGAGAAAAAGTTTCCTCTCCAACGTTTTTCCTAAAAATTGGCTCCATTCAATACTCTTGTCAATCGAGTGTTACAACTTCCATGAATAAAGTTAATTTCTCTCTCTTCTTTTAAAAAAATGGAAATGGAACCCGTGACAGTGCTTTTGATAGGTCAGAGAGTCTAGAAAGAAGAAAAATATTAGAGGGATTAAAATAGAGATTTGAGAAGAAATTAAAAACTTATGACGAAAAAAAAAATCGTTGATGTTTTATAGATGACGAAAAAAAAAATCATTGATGTTTTATAGAATGCTATAGCAGAACATCTATACTGCGCTATAAAGGTGATAATTTGGTTATATTGTAGAATTATAGATTGGTTGAAGTTATTGATGACCTTACTACAATGTTGGAATGATTAAAGTATATTATTGAAGTCTGTAGGATGTTATTATTACATACTTATGACGTGTGATTTTGATATCTGCTAGACGTACTGCTGCCTATTCACAACATTTTCATGTATATATTTCCCTACAAATAGTTTTATCACTACATAACTTAGTACTAATCTCAAATATAATTATATTTTCTACTCTTATTAGAAATATGATGATTCATATTATTACTTAAAAACATATAGCAATAGTTTCCTTTGAAGATACAGTAGGTATGCACAGTACGATTTTATATGTAGTACTATATAATCTACGATATAGGTGCATTCACATTGGTTTTGGTCAATACAAAACACATTTTTGTCAGCATATTATAAGTACTCGGTATAACTGTAGGAACGGAAGCAAACTAGCAAGTTTTTTCTTTGTCTGACGAAATTTAGCTCACCCAATCCAACCATGTACTCCATAACTACTCTTCGAAATTAATATTGTATCATCATAAATAAATTAAGAATATAGTTGGACTTTGCACTGTACACTTAACATTTTTTTTAACTTTTTGTCACAGGCATTAAAAAAGGACTGAAGCCAAATGAAATTAAGGTTTTAAAAAAATACAGGTACAGAAATGATAAAATTAAGAATACCAGATACTGACATATTTTATTAGACAAAGCCCTGCTTGATGTTTTGCTGTATATAGTTATCAGAACACATACGGTAATAGATGATACGCGTATTTTACATTATAATAATTATTAAGGTATGTGTAATGATATTACCACTTCAGGTTATTTGGAAAACCAAGCGATTGTTGTTCGATCTATTATCCAATAAACTGAAACGTTGCAACTACATACAGTAGTATATACACAGTGGGCAAAAAAAAAAAAAAAAAAAAAAAAAAAAACGGACCGATTTCGGGACACTAATTATTCGGCAGCTGAGTTGAATGTTATGAGAACATAACGTTGAAATCAGAAAGACATTGGAAATAACTACCGACCAGAGCATTGTACGATCAGACCATCTCCATCAATTAGTTCAGTTTATCAGTCAGTTCCTACATCGAGGTTCGGAAAGTATGGCTTCTTACATTATACTCCTGATGTAAATAATGTTCTTTGTCAAGTTTTGTTGTATGTTTTCTTCATTTAAAAATATTGTAAACAGGATAATTCAGTTTCTACAGTTGTTATAATCTGAGAAAATCGTTATCCAACAACGAAAAGAGAAGATATTGAAATAAAACCAGAAGAGCAATCAAGCTAATATTATTTTACGTTTATTATATATTTTTATATTTACAGAATAAACCTTAGAAATTATATTTTATTTAGTAAGCTTTTCTTTCATCATCTACATGTTACTCAAATATGGAAAATTATGGAACTGATTTAAAGCGAAATTCTACATTTATGAAAGCGCTTTCTCTTACAAAAATGACAATTTTAATGTTGTATCAAAGTGTTGTTTGTTTTATTTCATAACTGTCGTTGAATCAAGTTTATAATTTGGTGAAGTTAAAACTTTGTAACCATTCTTCTACAGTTACAGCATGTAGAGAATATATTTTTAAACTATATTTACTATTTCGAATGATGAAACATTAGGATGTCTTGCATCTCTATATTTTTGTAAAAATTAAGTTACAACATTTCTGCCTAAAAAAGGACATAAGCTTATAAAATAATTTCAACGAGCACTATACCCGATTGGATGTATTTTGATTTAACTTATCACATTATACAACTTGATGAAATAATAAAGCTGTAGAGGGTCATAAACTCTCGTGGAATCCTTATACACTTTATTAGAAGATAAAGAATAAATTCACTCTCGCCTATCTTCACTTACAAGAATCCCATCTTCAGACTATATCTCTTAAATTCAATTTCCTTCAGGTATATATATAAACGAAGCAAACTCATTGTTTCATAGAGTAAATAGAAGTGTAATCAATGATGACAACAAACTCCTACTTCCTGTCATAAAAGTGAAAAGTAACATTAATAACTTTGAATCAACTCCTAGATCATCACTACTGCATGCACAAACACTTTTTACTTTTAAGTAATAAATTATACCCTTGCCGTTTCATATACAATATAGTGTTGAGTGAATGGTTTCGATTTAATGAAATTGCTAAAATGAAAGAGGAAATTAAGTTTTGATGAACGATTGGTGACGTGGCACTTTGACAGTAAGTCATCAATAATAAGAGTAATTAGAATAGCGGTATCGTAAACTTCCCCTCAAATGTCAACTAAAAACTGCTTTTTGTTCGAGGATGGTTTATGATTTAGAACCATTTACGTGATCATTTAAATCCATCAAATATAATCAATCGTGTGCTTGATGGTTCACGAGAAAGGTATTGATGCCTTTGTCTATACAAAGAATGCAGCAGTGCCTTTTCTTCACATTTCTTTGACGTGAAAATGCCATTTAGCTAATGGAGTTTCAACCTAACAGCTGACTGCTATAAGGTTTATACTCTAGGGCCAAAAAAGCTAGATGAATGAATTTATGACAGTATCGGAAGCTCGACTGGTAAGAAAGTTAGATTTATAGACATTTCTTTTCTTTTCTATCGTAAACGTCCACGCAAAAGAATGGCGATTTCGACTTCAGGAGAATATCTGCAGCAATGATTAAATAAACCATGGTCGAGAATTTATTTGCTATGGGTTATTTCGGTTATATCGCCTTTTTTTCTTTAGTCGTTTCTTTCTTTTTGGCACACGATAAGATAAATTCGAGAATCACTTTGAAGATCTAACAGAGAGAGAGAGAGAGAAGAGTATTTGTAATGAAGTGGAGATGGAAGAGTTTAGAGGGAGAAATATGCCATTCTTGATCATTTGGGAGTTGGTCGCTTTTCTTTGTTGCTCAGGGGATTTATTATTGGGCGGGAAAAAAGTTTGGCAAAAGGAAAACTATTTTCACGGTATCGAAGGTTATCTATCTATATTCTATACTTGAAATTGATGTGTTCATTTTCAGAATGAAGATGTGTTTCATTTTGTAAAATAACAATGTAATAAATTATAATAATATTTCGCCGTGTTTTAGTTTTTCGACACCAATCTAGAGCACAAAAGGTCTCGGGCTCAATTCCGGTTAACACCAAATTATTTAGACGCTGCAAAACCTCCGATAGGACTGCTGGGGTTCACCTAACGTCATTTAAATGACTTTCATGGTTGAAAACCCTTCTGTGTTACCGACCGAAACATAGTGATGTTGTCATGAAATCAAGGAGGTAAATCCCGAGGGGGGGGGGGGGGGAAGACATGTCCCCTGCAAATATTTTGTAAAATAATTAAAAAAAATAGATTTTCCTCCCGCGCCTGATCATTTGCAGAATAATGGCTTATGCTCAATATATCGAAAGAGGAGTTTGCAATTTTCATACATAAATGATTTATTTTATCTACAGCTGCAGTAGAAATAATACTAGTAAAGTGACCTAAAATAGGAATTCACAACTGCAATTTTTCAAAATTTTCTTCGCGACAAACATGGTGGCGCGAATCGGGTGGGTCTCCTCATTTCTTTTCCGCCCCCCCCCCCAAGTAGAACAAGGATTTACTCCACTGCATGAAAACAATCTCCAATTTCTGTGTCGGAGTGAAGAAAG
>JAQIWE010005167.1:0-10167 GCA_034698565.1 Campodea plusiochaeta
TGCAGGGTGTCAAAAAAAAAAAAAAAAAAACGCTGTACTTTTGAAAATAGAATATTTTCTGACATTGAAGTTAGAAAGTAGAATTAAACACTAAATGAAAAGAAAATCTTGTTCTCATTTTGAAAATATACAATTTTATAATAGTATAGGGGTGGTATTGCGGTATTGCGACTGCAATGATCTTAAAAGTAAAATGTATCAAAAACAAAGGTGGCGTCAGACATTGTCGTGACGGGGGGTCAAGCTTCCCCCACGGGGAATCAAAGTAGTAATGTCAATATAATTCTAATAAAATGGAATTTATGCTGGTCACTGTATTTTTTTTCTTTTTCTTTTATAGTTTTGCGAGAAATTTTTTATATTTATGCCAAATTGGATCAGTTCATTCAGCAACAACAAAAAACATATATTATAGAAGTTTATAATTTTACTCCCATTATGCAAAGAAACAAATCAGCAATTATTATCAATTCTATTACTGCTGTGAATAGAATAATAGATCAATAATCTATAGGGAGCATTGATGAATTTAACTTTAAATTATTCTTGTATCCATCCAACATCATAGTCAGAATATTATAAACTTAATATACTAGTAAAAAATTATGTTTCTGATTACTTCCATACGCCTGGTTAAGAAAATAAATAATAGCAAGTCCATCATTATACAAAGAATTTTTGATAAATTATCTCATCAAGGAATCGTTCTGTACAAATTAAATTTCTATTAAAAAGAAACTACAATGATGGATAAAGTTAAGCGAGGGCGAAGTTCGAGTGAAATTGTTAAGTTTTTGGGGTTTATATCAATATTATGGGATATTTTCAGTAATATATTTGTTCACTGACGACGTTTTTGAGCATGCCCCGACGGGGGATCAAAAGCCCCCAAACCCCCCTCTCGCGCCACCCCTGATCAAAAATAGCAGTGAATGTCTGCAATAGTATAACATTAAAAATTTATAATTTTCTTCTGAAAATAGTAACAAGATGACTAAAAAATATTTTTAAGAAAACCTTAATTTAATCTTTATCAGCATTAGCCTGGAATATGCCAAACATTTCATAATAGTCGTTACATTAAAAGCCGTTGAACGTTCTCTGACCATCGACCCACTTTTCCCTTTCATGTGGATTGCGTTTTTAGAAACCATTAAGGTACGGTGAATTTTAGGCATCTATTTAGTAACCAAAATAAATTGTTAAATCATAATAATTCATTTTTTTGTTACTTCATAACATTGAAATTTTGTACTTTTTTGAAATTTACTGGTAATAGTCCATTCTGTATACTTTTTAGATGCGACCTGCAGCGAAGCGCAGAAAGCATCTATTGTCCTCGGTATGTCCGTCCGTCTGCCTGTCCGTCCGTCGCGAAAAACAGCTCCTAAACGGCTAAAGATAGGTATATGGAAGTATATTGAAAAAAATCTCAGAATTATACTGCCATACCACATGTTTATTTTCGACTCGATCGATTGAATTTTGACGAATATCGAGTTGATAAATCCGATAACATCAAGAGATAGGTGAAGGGAAGTATATATTCATTCGTATTGCGATTTCATATTGATTTCAAAAATGTATTACTTTCATAAATTAGACCGATGTTAGACGAATATCGAATCGATAAACCAGTTAATGGTCGGAGACAGGTGTTGGAAATTATAAAACGCTAACTCGAAAGACAATTTATTCTGAATCTAAATAAGTGTCAATTTTATGTTCCATATATTTTAAATGTTTTCATAAAAACTCTGGTCTATATGGTCGCATCTTTATTAACGCTAACAGCGTTTAATTCTACTTCTTAGTTATAAGGTCGTATAGCAGCCATAATAAGGCTCGGATTGTTATAAAACAATATATTGTTAAAGAGAGAACATGGTTCTCGTTCCCATGTTTTTAACTCATTTTCCAACTTCAATATTTCAGAAAATATTCCATTTTCCAAAGTGCCGGTTGTTTTTCACCCTGCGTATTTTATTTTCCCAGTTTGTATCAGTGGGTTTTATAAAGTATTAAATAAGTAAATATTAGAGGAGCTTAGGTTTCAAACTTTTAGTATTTATAAAATCCATATAAATAACAAACGGGGGGCTGCTTTCAATTTCCAAGAAAGCTATATGATAATGTACCCGTAAGAAAAGTCAGTAGTTACAGTATGTCAATTATTCCATTAATGGTGATTTATTCAATATATTAGGGTTGATCTACCCATCAGAATGGAACATACTCTAAAAGCGTAATGAATACTATATCTTATACCACAAAAAATATATAATAAGTTCATAGTGACCAATCATTCAAAATATTACCATTTTCAAAAGAACATGCATCATTGCCAGCAGCTCTTTACAGTATATGTTAACAGGAATTGCTGGAACATCTCTGGTATTATGACATTCTATTCTCACTGTTGCACAAAGAAGAAATGACTGTACTTAAACGAAAGTGTTCTATAAAATCGATTCACCGTGAAGAAAGTGATTGGACATTCTCGTATTATGTAAAAGTGAGGTTTTATGTTGGCACCATCTTGAATTTCCCAGGATGTTTCCGTGGTGGCTGGGTTCTATAGATACATTATTCTGGTTAAAAAAATCCATTTCATTAAACCTTCAGTTATGTAACTGTTTCAATTCTTTATATTGCTTCTGATTGTTGAATCACTCAATACAGTAAAACCAAATCATCTTAAAGAAAATTCAAACACAATATATTGAACAATTCATACTGACTGTATCTATTGAACATTTTGATTAAATTATTATTTTATTGCTACCACGCAGTCTAATAATTTACGGTCTTTTGAAGTATAATTGAAATGGTGTAAGGTGGAATCAATAGAAGTAATATAAACTACTCTTTCTTCTTCTTCTAATTGAATTGTTTAAATCTCATCGCAAAAATTAATCGCAAGGAAACAAACGCAATAGCACCAGATAATTTGTAACATTAACTTTTGAAAGAAAGTTGAAAATTGTCTAGGATATTAATAATATGCCCATATATAATAATCAACAGCTTCATTGCATAATATATTATTTTTAAACGATTTTTGATCCATACAATCCACGTTAGAATTAAATTTACGTAAAATACTGATTTAAATTTAACGTACAGACTCTGGTGATTTCCAGCACATTATTGGAGCACATAATTTCTATAAAATTACTATTGGCAGAATTTCTGAATGTCTTGATACGGTGCCATTACTTAAGAATTTGTATAAAGAGGTTCTTATTGATTGCTTTAAGCACTTTGGAATTTTACCAAATGGAGAGCTAAACAAACTATTGGAAAGAGAACTTTTCATTGTATTTACATTATGGTGATATTAGATATGACAAAAGTTTATAATTATTGTTTATTTTCTTCAATAAAGTCTGCACTATATTCTTACGATATATGTTATTTATATTATTAACGCAAACACATTATTTTGTTGTGTGTATACCGACGATTGACAATTTGCCTACTGTTTAGCTTTATGAGAGGGTATTAGGATCTCATATTTCGTAATTTGTATCAAGTGAAAATTATTGCCTGATATAAAATATAGTTTTCTTTGGTAAATGTGTAATAACGTGGTAATTGATAAAAGTGTACCTGCATTCCAAAAAGAAAGGCAAAAAAGAATATTAGTAGACAATTAACGAACTTGACCCCTTTCTCATAAGTCTATCTGACCAGAACATCATTTTGATTTAACCCACTTTGTTCATTAGGTCTTCAAATTTAGAGAATGCTGGAAGCAGAGGTATATATCCAATATGAAAATGATTGCCCAACTCTGTATTTAAAACATTTATTACCACGACCGGTTTCGTGTCTACAAACGACCCATCTTTATCACCAGCAGTCAGTCCAGTCTTTACAACCAGTCAGTCCAGGGTCACACCATCAGTGCTGTTATTAATACCGACTAAGCACTGATTGAGAATGTAAATATATTATGTTTCATCTTTGTTAATTACATACTTCATTTACAACAGTAACTGTCATAAAATAACAATATCACACCGAGTTACAGTAAAATATTATGTCTTATTTTTTCGTAAGAATGTGGATGGAATTCTTCAGCAGCATGCTCATCACAATTACTTCGTCTGCCATTTTCTTATATATTCCTCCATAAAAAATTAGAATAGTTCCAATCAGTCTGATAACTTTTAGACAGTTGTAAAAAGTGCTTATTTATATAATTGCATCAGTGAAAGATATATTACCACCACTATTGGAAATGTTCTATACCACCAGACCTCGTATTGCAGTACACCTCTTCTTAGTTATAGGTTCTTTTACTTCTTCCTTCTATCTTTCTTTTATTTCTTTTTCCTCTTATTACGTATTTGCATTTTAATAGTCTCATTCATCGAAGTTCACATTTCAATATCAATACTTTCAATTGGAATTATTCTATTATTCGATATTTCACTGAATATAAAGTTTTGATTGAATTTTAATTTAACATTCGTGAATGTGTTTGTTCTAGATTAATAATCAAATATAACTTTGTCAAACCTTTTCACTTAGAAAAGTCCATTAATCTTTCTGCAGACGGATGGGAGTCAGTTTGAATTGTTCAGAGACGACTTAAATTACAGAACTTCTAACTTATTATTACAGAGAGTCATCTTTGAATTATTATTTGATTAAATAATTAATGTGATGATAGGTATATACGTATAATAATAACATTAATCAAATATAGTTTTTGTAAGAAACATGAGAGAACAACATATTTGTCCTGCTAAACATAATTATTTTTAGGTATTATCGTATTACACTTCATTTACAGGAATGTACTATAAATACCTTTACAATTTTGTGACATAATAACTAAAAAAGTAAGAGAGATTTTATTATATTCGCGCACTCATAAAAGGTTACCTGGAGCTAAATAGACTTTTCTAATATTATAACATAATATTAGTCTTCCTGATGTAAATAACTCATATTATTTTTCTTACCCCCCAAAAATTGCCGGTTTTGGAGATATTTAGAAAATGCGTCAAAATAAGCTGTAAGGTAGCGGAGCAAGCGTAACCGAAAACGAGACAACTACTGTTATGTCAATAAAATGATTAATTTGCATTATTGCTAAGTCAGTTTTCTACTTCTTCATAGATATACTCTGATATGTGTTTTTCAGAATAATTTCATGTATTTGCAAGGTAGCGAATAAGCAGTTCGATTTGTGCTACCTTGTAAAACTTTATTAACTTATTCTATAGATATACATATCTTTTGATCCGTTGGGTCAGAAAATGTCAAACTTTTAAAAAAAAATTAATAATGTAAGATATAAGAAAATTACAGAAAACAAGAAATTCATTATCTGCAGGTAACCCTTTAATAATGTTTTTTTTTCTGTCCATTGGAGTTCATTTTGATTGCGTGCTACAAAGCAAAGAAATTCGCAATTAGTAAAAATGGATAAATGAAGAGAAATCCCAATGAATTAAGAAGTTTAATGTGACTAAATTAAGCACAGATGTATAAATAAACTTCATAAAATAAGTTCATCGAAAAGTCATCTTCCAACTAAAGAAGGTTCGAGAAATCTGATTGAGGTTTTTAAGTTCGCGCATATCTGGACCGAGGGGTTAACCACTTCATAAAAATATGTAGACAGGATTTCGGTGCTCAGTCGGAGTTCATCGGTGTTCAGGTGGTGTTCACAGGAGTTCAAGCGGTGTTCAAAAAATTTGGCCTTCATCAGTGATGCACCCATCGATCTGGACTTGCTATAAATATACTGAGTTTGGATATAAGTGAAATTCAGGTTAATGTGCTACAAGAGTTCAAGAAATGATATATTCACTGTAAAAAATATTTACTTAAACACTATGCAAAAAACTGTTCCCTTTTTATCTCTTTTAGTTTTCACATTATTAAGAAATGAAATTGTAAAGGTATTTTATAGACACCCTGTATTGTTCATTTATATATGTACACTATTACCAAAGCTTATAAGGAAAATTTTGTTAACTTAAAAAACTAACCTATTAAAATATCTTCTTCGGTTATAATTATAACAACATTTTAAGATGCAAAACAATATATTGAAGAAAAAATCATTAAAAATATTCATTGTAATAGAGTAATGTGAGCTGTTGCTCTAAATAATAGGAAAAGATTGTTTTTAAAGTTTTGTTGTTGAAGCAAATTTTTGCCTCTGTTATCATTGTATTATAGTGACTAACTATTAAAAAAATCTACAGGTCAAAAATGCCATGAAACAAAATACCTTGTGACAGACCTTTTTGTTTAACCAAAAAACGTATTGGCGTTGAAACGTGTTTGAATTATGAGATTAAAATGTATAAAAGGGTAAAGGGTTGGGATTCATATAAAAAATATTGTGATTTCAAAAAGATAATACCTCACTGGATTCCAAGCAATGACCTATATTCCAGTTTACTGTCGAGTCTGTTGACAGCGTCATGCCGGTTCAGTCATTTAAGAAGCAAAGATATGTTCTACTTGGGTTCGTTAATCCGAGCTTAAGAGTTATATCGCTTCGGTGTGAATTACTCTCTGGTCGACTTTTACCCTAAGGTTATTAATCCCAGATGACCAGCTTTAAGAGTCTGTGGTGGTAGTGTGTAGTGTAGGTGATAGTCTCAACGAATCAATGCTGAAGGATATAGTGGGAAATAGAGAAATTTACTATCATCACATCAGGCAGTCACTGAACCTTCAGCAGTCACAGTAAATCATCGTGATGATATAGATGAACAGGTACAGGATACAATCAAATGTTAAATAATAGACGGTACTGTCCATCTGTTTTAACTGCCTTTAAGTTTTTCTTAAAATATTATTGAAACTCGGCTGTTTTCAGTTTTAAAAAAACAAAATCAGAGTCAATAAACCACAATTTATGCTCTAATAAAATATCAGAGCAAACTATATACAGGGTGACCCCCCCCTCCCCATTAAAAATAGGACACGTGGTACAAATGAAATATTGAAGTTAGAAAGTTGAAATAAAAAAGTAGATGAAAGAGCATGTTGTTTCCTTTCCGAAAATGTATGGTTTGATAACAATATGTATAATGGATTACGACAGATACGGCCTCGTATATAAAATAATCCGTGGATATTTATAATAACGGAAATTTCAGAACGTCAATGATTTTCATGGTTTTTCAGCTAGAAAGTGACAATACTTAAAGTAATATAAATTAATGATATTTTTGATAAAATCATGTCATTCCATGCATAATATATTTCATTTTGTTCATTTTTTATATACAGAGCAAACTAAGTAGAGCAACTAACTATACAGAGCAAACTAAGCAGAGCAACTAACGATAAAGAGCAAACTAAGCAGAGCAACTAACTATACAGAGCAACCTAAGTAGAGCAACTAACTATAAAGAGCAAACTAAGCAGAGAAACTAACTATACAGAGCAAACTAAGTCGAAAAGTAGTTTCTTGAAAAGGTCATAATTATAAGCTGTAATAAAATACGGATTTTCAAAACCGATATATTTTCAGAAAAATAACAAGACACAATTTCTTATGCTTTTGGTTTCATTTCTCTAGCTTCTATATTTCAGAAATTATTCCATTATAAAGATGTCGTGTCCCATTATTTTTGAACCACCCTTGTATATACGAGTATACGTGCTATATATACAGTATATACGAGTATTATACATATTAGAGGAGATCACGTGAAGATCGGAATTTATTTTACCACCAACCACTATTCAATTCAATTCCTTTATTAAACACCAAACAGGAAAAACCTTATTACATTGTGCGTACAGTAAATAAAAATACAAAAAATGAAAAGGTAAATAATGGGAGGGGGGATGCGGGTGGCAGTGCATTATGTAATTAAATCATATGGGCAAATGTACAGAGTAATTGAGCTCAGTAAACTATATAGGCACGAAGATCCAAAGTTGTTCTTCTGCAATCGAGGTAATTTAAAATATAAAACGGTCCTAGAATTGAAAGACGGAACACGAAAGTTTAACTTGGCGATTAAGTCAGCTGAAAAGATGATTTCAATAGTTTTCTCACCTGAGGATAGTGACTTCGTAATAGTTGGAGATCGGAGTAATATTAATTGTTTTACAGAGTTCGGAATAAATATCCCGATGAAAAATAACAAAATTTTTGAAGCAAAGATGTTTGACATCCAATTTGTTCTGAAGGTATTTCTGAGGAGGGTACCTCGCAGGAAGGCAGTATGTCAAAATTGAACTTACTAATGATAAATATAAAAATTTTAGAGTAAGTACATAAAATATACAATGTTAATATTTAACATTGTATTTTTATTATTTAACATTGTAACGCCGTAAAACCATGTAAATATTAACATTACAATACACAACTTTATTAGAAAAATATATTACGTTAGGCATAAATATATAAACATAAAAAAATAAAGAATTCTCTTATACGCTAAAAACCATCAGTGAACTTTCTAAAGTAATATGAAGCTATTATAATTCTTTATGACCCATTTAGAACCCAATAACAATTTCTATTTACCTACGATCAGGAATAGATACAAATTGCGTCACATGTAATGAACCAAAATCACTTCAACATATAATACATGCTCTAAGTATAAAAATGAAAATGCTCTAAGTATAAAAATGAAAGAGAAACGTTGAGGCTATATATGAGAAGCATAAACATTCAATTTACTATCCCCAACTTGTTAGGGGGCATAACAACACCTCAAAACTACAGAAACCTTATTATAAAGAATATGATGAAATTTATCTTTAATTCCAAAATATTTACTGAGCTATAAAAGTGTCCAAATTTAAAATTGCAACGGGGTGAAAGGAGTCATCGAAAACACCCGAAAACAACCATACTACCCATATTATGAACTACCCATATCTACTACCCATATTCATATTATGAATATGAAACTACCCATATTATGGGGGGAATCTAGCTACGTTCCTAGTGTACCTGATGATGACCTTATGGGTCGAAACCTCGGTCGTGCACTCTACCTATCCTTACCACTCTTTCCTATATAGGTGAAGGCAGTCCCCCGTTTGTGGGATCAAGCTAGGGTACTAAACCACCTGACTGTTGAATCCTATGGTCCTCTAATATTCAGTATAGAAATATAATATAACCCTTGCTGCCTTGATATATAAATTAACTTGTAAGACTTGCCCAAATTTATTTATATGAAATTGAAATAATCTGATTTAACTTTTGAACACAGTTACGTCACTTCCAATTTTGCTCACTACATTTACCCCTCCCCCCTTGAGTATTGATATATCTACCTGCCCCCCTCCTTTCCATCATTCATTCATTCAAATAGAAAGATGGAAATTATCCAACTCCTTAAAGCTTTAGATCATCAATCTGAGAAATGGGACGATCGATTCCCCCCTTCTCTCTCGTGGATGAGGGTTTGGAGGAGGGAGGATTATTTTTTTATTTTTGGAGAGTGGTGCCACTTACATTGTCATCTATGTGTTTGCGTGGTTGGCAGCCTTTTGTTATTGTAATTTCGAAGCTTTATGAATTATTCTGTGTGCTGGATCATCAAGCCCGTTGCTTCAATGTTTCTTGGCAGTCTGGTGTATTTTTTAATGAAGATGTTTTACAAAGTATTGAAGAATGTAAATTTGAACTTTTGAGAAAAGAAATGTCTTGTTTGTGTGTCTGGAAAGGTTCTTGACCGCTGCTTTCTATCAATAATGAAAAAAGATTTTCGAAAAGAGTCAATCCGGAATCAACAAAATTAATATCTTTTTTGTACAGAAGAAAAGTTGCTCTTTGTCAAAGTAACTTATTTTACTATTATTGTAACATCTCAACAAAGGATATAAACTGAAATGTATTAGTTATAAATGATGGTTGATATTTTCAAACCATAGAACAATTGAGATGTCGATCTGGAAGGACGTAATATATTACAATGTGCAATTTACTGCTGGAAGAAATGCTGTATATAGAATAACTGGATGATGTTACTTTCTGCATACAGCTGAATACTCAATGTAGTTGTAATAAAGGGTTTTTGAAACCAAACATTTTTCTGCCAAAAATGCAATATATTTCAGCACCTACGTGGTACCGTCATCAGGCAAATAGATTTACAAAAAATGTTAACTGGGAATATGAACAAAGAATAATAACAATGATAATCTTAAAAT
>JAQIWE010005168.1:0-10167 GCA_034698565.1 Campodea plusiochaeta
CTCGTCCGGAAAATCTTACTCGTGCTATAATAAGACTGAAATAGCCAGTTTTCCGGCCTTGTGGCGTAAATAACTATAGTGTAACTTACTAACTTGGATCAAAGTTCTTGATTAATTTAGCTGTCTTCAACTTATCAGCTTGTAAAAGGTCATTGTTAAGGTAATAACTACAATACAAATAAACAAGGCATGAGTTGCAATGCTACTGTATCGTAAATTATGATTATTATCCGTTGTTACAATTTATTACACAGATATTTTTCAGGTAATCAATTTTAAGTTTTCCCTTTCGGTTCATTACACATAAATATATACAGAGTGTCCCATGATTCCCGCACTACCTATATAACTTTTGAATTATTCATTTTAGAATATCAATGTGAATTGCAAACTTATAGTAAAAATTCCGAATTTTCAAATGGCGTTTTTAGTTTTGCTGTATAGGAACAGCAACTAACGCTACAGCGAATCCAAATTTCTTAAAATAATGAAGAGCAATCTTTGCTGCAAACAAAGTTGCAAAGCTAGAAATTTCAGGTTCAAAACATGTCATAATTTTTTCTGAATTTTCATCTGAACTTATTTTCCAGATCCCCTGAATTTAGCAAAATTTTACCAGAAAAGGAGAATATCTCTATTTCCCTTCTGTTGTATTTTAAAAGTCTTGAAAAAAAAATTAGATAAAAAAAATATGTAGAAATTAAGACATGTTTTGACCTTAAATTTTCAGCTCTCCAACTTATCCCACAGCAAAGATGACTCTTCATTATTTTAAGTAATTTGGAATCGCTGTAAAACGCCATCTGAAAATTCAGAATTTTTACTATAAGTTTGCAATTCACATCAATATTCCAGAATTAATAGTTCAAAAGTTATTTAGGTGGTGCGGGAATTATGGGACACCCTATATATACTTTAATGTGAAATACGTATATACAGTGATTGTACTAGTTGTTCTGTTGATGAGACAGCTGAATAGTTTTAGCAATAAAAGTAAATCATTAAAGAAAAGAACGTCTGGTTTACTCAAAGGATGAAAAGGCAGCAGTTATTAACTTGAATAAATTCAACTAAGTCAACATTCTAAATATCTAACATGAATTACTAAAAGAGAATTCTTGTTATCACTGGTAATCTCTTAAGTTGCGAATCTCTACAGAATTTTATTTTATTTTTAATTTAAGAAATTTGAAAGGACAATATATATATACATATGTAGAAGTGGAAATAATTTCTATTCAGAACCTTGCTGCCTTAACTCTCCTTAGCATGAAAAAATGCTATCTTATGAAAACAGGATAGTGAAATATATTATAAAATTCAATAAAACAGAACGAAACAACATTTTTCTTGTTATTTCTTTATATCTCTTTTCTTATTTGTATATATATTGAACATCTTCAAACATGAAACAGAGCAAAGTACAAGCTGTTAATGACAGTGAAATCCCGAAAACATTTTATTGACTACTTATCTTCTTGCTCTGGTAAGCTTTACAAAATGATGAATGATTGATAGTAAAGATAAGCATGCTATTAAATATGAATAATAATCAGTTGAGTGTGCAAATCATATATGCATAGATAGAGATATGATAGTTTTGCAGGAAAAATTAAGGAAATGCTTTCCAGTGTTTTGCATTTCGATTATTGCAAATGCCATAATTGCGCGTGCATAAAATTTTGTACTAAATCTTAATAGAAATGTAGGATGCTGACGTTCTGTGTATTATTTTACATATTCTAGTAGGTTTATAGATTAATAGTTTTTAATATTTTGTACGATTTCCTTACACTCATTTTCCATGCATAGTGAGCACAAAAATATTATTTTTAAATAAATTTTTACGTTGATGACTAACTGTGCGTACTGAAGATTTCAGTTTTTGGGTTTATGCACACTAACTTATGATGATGAGAAACGCGGAGTTAATTGCAGACTGGAAAGCATTACCGTGTGTTGCGTGAATGTTAATTCATATGATACAAAATTACGATATTATCGAATTGTAATATTATATTCTTTATAAGACTGTCCTATAAGCCATAAATCATAAAAAGAATTAAAAAAAAATAATAATTATAGGTATTCTTTCAATTTAAAGCGATTAATCATTGGCCGTATATAACAAAGTTAGAAAATTTGTTTTCAGTATTTTTCAATCCAACTATTCCCGAACCTTATTTATATGAAGAAAATATCTAGAAATACATCTATGTATATATTTGAAGTTTACTAACGACTTCATTCAAAATTATCTTTATATGAAAAATCAGTCTTATTTTAAAAGAAATTAGCAAATGTAACTTCTTTGCAACTGATGGATATTCTTATTCCTTCGTGTTTTTATCTTCGTTTTTATCGAATTACGTTTTATATTTTTGACATACACAATAGGTCACCTTTACAGAATACTTAAGGTGTCTTTATTCTTTTCTTTTTATATCATCAGCGAGTCGGCGTATCTCTATACATCCTTTTCATTTTTAATTACAACTTACATTTACACATAAATTAGTAACGCCTCCTTACATGTTCAATCAAGTGTTACACTTACTGACACTTAATGCTTGTTTCAGAGGTAATCGTGCGTTCAGTTTATTTGAAGTTGAAAAACGTTATTACCAAATCAATGTGATTTTAATGTTATCGATTTCACACACGATTGAGTTTGAAAGAATATTTACACGCTAATTAATCTTATTTTATCAATAAAAAAATATTAAATAATATTAAAATGACTGAAAGTGTAGTAACATAATGCTTAAGAATAAAATGTAAGAATATTTTTAACATTATTCGATGGATGCTATAGTAAAATGAATGTTTTATGAATTAAGTAAGGAATAAAATAAATGAAGTACAATGATATAAAAACTGCTGTATGGAAGGTCAAATATTAGGGAAAAAGAGTATACGGTAATCGAAACCAACAACGAGCTTAGATTACTAAAAAATCAATAACACTGGCGTCTGTAACACCCGAAAGAAATTTTAGTTAAATTTCCTTTCCTTTGTAATAACATTTATTTTATATAGAAAACGTCATTTATTTATCGACTGAGTTAGTAAATTTACATTTTTTAACTGAAGAGTTTTTTAACTGATTTTTTATGTATAGTCTTAAAATTCAGTGCAGTTATATGACTGAATTCCTTTTCGAAATGTTTCGGTTCCTTCATCTGAACATCAAATAAGATGGTCATCTCTGTACTCTCTGAATTTGATTTATTCTATCATATTATAATATTTTACCTGAATTGCGCATTCTTAACTTCGGGACTAGTAGGAGGTGGATCAGTTCCTTGTGAGTTTATTTCTTCACTGAGAACACCTGAAAGCTGACTTTTGTACACACTACCTTCACGACGGTGGATGTCAGAACCAGTTACTGAACCAGCTGGAAACAAAAAGTCGGTAAATCAAGAGTGCTTTCATAGCTCAATATTTGTTTACTGAATATACATTTTGTTCTTTGAGAGCATACAAAAATTCCATTAAATTGTGGATAAAATGTACTAGCAGTACAGCAACATTATCAATACTCAAACTTTCTATAGTCCTGTATCATGACACAACAAGAAACTGAGAATAATGGCAAGAGAATTTTTGATAGAATTAGTATATTTGAAATATAACTTTCACGGAGAAATATTCGTCCATATTCTGAAAAGAAGATATCGGTAGAATCAGCAAAAATAAATTGCATTTTCAAATACTGATTTGGACGGGTTAATACAATCAGACACATTTTCGAACTAATTTTTTTTATAAATTTCTAACATCTCACACAAAGCAAACTGTATTATACTTTATACAACCCATTTCGAATGTAAAACTTACCATAACCATAATTGTACCTTCCCCCTCCGAAATCTTCTTCCAATCTGCTTTCAGAGAGTGATGCAACTGATTCGTTACTAGGAAACCAATTATTCCTATCCCTCCCAGCACCCATACCCCCACTCGGTTGTGGATCAGGACGAGGGAGGACTAACTGAACGACCATAGTGGAACCATCTTCAGAATACTGGAAAGAAAAACGGAAAAATTATTTGGAGGGGTATATAGTAGAAATTATATTTTTACGACGACTTGTCTCCATGGAAGTTTGTTTTAATGGTAGATAATATAGCTGCAAATTAGAAAATTGCTATGTGTGCTCAGAAACGCCATCTCCAACATGAAATGTAGCTAAAAATACATACCATGAACTGTTTTTTTTTAAATAGTGTACCGAAATGGTTTTTAGCACGTATAGGTTGCGTAACTCAATAATCACGTGACGAGTGTTTTTTATGTAACTTATGAATAAATGGTCAGAAAATTTCTCAGAATTTTGGTGAACTGTTGGGGACTTGGGACGTAAGGATTTATGGGACACCATGATTTCTCGACTTCGACACAAAAGTTACAATTTAGAAATGATCTAGTCAGCAATGTGCTCAGGTCGATATTTACTTTAATGGGTTTTAATCCTCGCTTTCCATTTTATAAGCTTGGGGCCCCAATGAATGTGAACCCTAGCAGTCTTATCGAGGTTTCGAGTCTATTAAACAATAACTTAATGTCAACCAGGATAGAAATCCGATACATCTTGAACCCTAGTCTAATGCCTAGAGCCAGTCCTTGGCATCTATACAACATTGTACAAGTAACTATTTTTACTATAGAAAACTAGTTTGATAATATAAATGACACTATGTCAATACAGAAAGTGCTGTATAGTTGTGCACTCTAGCTGGTTAGTTATTTGCGACAGTATGATATTGATAATGATTTCACAGATTTATATCTTAAAATAATGATTCAAAGCAATAATGTTGAGGATGTATTAATGTTTTGCAGCAGAATAGTTGGGAATTTTTCAATTATTTTAAGTTTATCTTCTGAGGGATTCGTTTTACAGTAAAAGTTTAGTTATCCTTGGTTAAAAAAAAATGTTTGTTTTTTCAATGTAGAATATATTATGGTTAAGGAATTGAATAAAACATCAAGGCTGAATTCACTTGGGGCTCGGCTGTCTCCATACTGCATAAGTAATATTAAGATTCTCACTTAAAGAAAACCCATCAGTGCCATCACACATCAATATATTGTTTATTCATGAAATATTTTTCAGCAGAAAACAGTACCGTCAGAAATGCTACTAATGATGTACTCTTTTATAGACTTTCAAACTGAAAAATATACTCGTATATACTTAAACTATTAACAGTATACATTCAATTTATAATAATGTTTAGTTTCAACAATAATTTCAGATTAAGAGGATTATTTGAAAATTTGTTTTCAAATAATTCATTGCATAAAATTTACGGAGTTAAACTGTTTCACAATAACGAAAGGATTTTCCATTTCATAATGATTTCAGAATAGAGATATCATAGATTCTCTACAACAGCTTTTAGTTCTAAGTATTCTGATTTCTTTTTAAATTCTTCAGATATACCGGTTGTGGAAAGTTGGTGTGCACCTCACATCAAGACACATCTTGGTAACCCCCAAAACACGGCGGCCTATCTATATAAGGTTAATTTATTTGGTACTAAGCGATGACTATCACAGTACTATCTTTATAACGTATAATAAAGGTTTAATTCTTAATAAAATATCGTAAATGATATTATCTTTTATAATCTTTTGTATATATTATTGTTTGGAATTTCTTTACTAAAAACCATAAATAACACGGTGAAGGTGAAGGATATAAGTTTCGTATAGGATTAGGTTAAAGTAATAACAACATAGTAATAAATTCACAATTCAAAAAACAAAATTTCCACATTGCACATAAGAGTAATATACTTTAAGAACGTAGCTGTGAACTTTCATTAAATAGACATTTATGTTTTTTGTCTTCAGTATTAGTATTTATCTCAATAATTACAGCATTTTAGTTTGCAGATGACATAAAAACAGTTCGACAAGAATAATTGAAAATATGTTGTATACCTTTTGATTTTATGCTGAAGAGTTTTTGTGTTTTGGAAACATGTTATAAGAATGTTTAAAATAAATTCAATTAGTTTGATTTTAACAGAGTTTATTTTGTCATGATTGGACTGGTAAATTCAAATAATGAAATCATGGATGAACCTGTTTTAACTTTCTACTTTTATGTGACAAATATTATGCTCGAAACATTAATTAATTTTTAAATACCAATTATACAGTGTGATTTAAAAATGTTTATGACATAGCACTTTTTCTAAAGCTAATATAAATAATACTGCCATTTAATATATTGAAAAAACTACACTTGAAAGGAAATAATTATTGTTCTTGTGGTTTGTGCTTTTAAAATATAATATTATAATATACAGCAGGGTGTCAAGTAACCTTTTGCTAGGGGGTCACAGATTCTCCCATAAATCCAAGAGCAACAAAATAATAATACATTTTAAAGATAATTAAGAACTGAAACTGTTGAGCTAATACACTAAATTTTTACTTTGAACAGTTGAATAAAGACCATATGGCCAGCTTCCAAAGTAACCCTGTTATTGATAAATGTTTCAAACGTGGCATTTCGATAATAATATTTATTGGTCTTTAAACAGATATTTTCTTCACAACTATATATATACAAAAACACAAATTTGAAAATATTTTATTGTGTAATTAATTTCATATTGTTATTCTGTGCCATTTGTCAATTTACCATTATGTAAACAGAGTATGTAAATAATATTCTCTCTATAATCCAAGAGACACAAATACAATTATTTAATCATGTTATATCAATATGATGTGTAGTATATGTCTGCATGATTTAGAATGATAATTTCAATATACAAGTGTTTATAAATATACATGACAGGGTAGCACCTAGCACTTTGAAAATAATTATGATAATTTTATTTACAACAAAAATTATTATCACTATAAAACTACTCTATAGCAGTGATAATAAGTTATAAAATATTTGCGAGTCATTATTATGATCTTACAAATTTCTGTTATGGATTCAAAATTATGACAGAATTTTCAGACGCACAATAAAGTGATATAGACATTTAAATATTGATGGCATATTGGTATCTTTCGATCCATCGAACTGTTTGTATATAAATTAAATATAGAAGATAATGTAATTATATATTTATCTCATTTAAAAGTATATTTCCTTATCAAAATTATTATTAGTATTTATTACCGGAGTCTATAAGTAATTATTACAAATCGATATTCACTTACCCCTAATGGTTTGATACCAACACACAGCATCTTCTTCTAACATATGGAGATAGGTAATATAGGTATAATCATTAATATTCAGATGAACAAGTATTATTGTATTGGAGCAAAGTCACTTACGATGCTCTAGTTACATGTTCCAATGGTTTTTACGTACAACCTTTTACACCAAATTTGCTTTCATAAACACGTGGATTTTTTTAAGAATCTTTTTTAAATTTGTAATAAATAATAATAATATGTATTTAATTAAATTCTTAACAGAAAAAAAGTCACAACATTAAGTTGTTTTTTTTCTTATTAAGGTTTAAGTTTCTTTCTTAATGTTAAGAATCTTAAAAAAAAAGACAATTATTAATGTATAATATCAATTTAAAGAATAAATTCATTCCTTAAAAGTGGAAATATTTGTCAGAACTTTAAGTTTCTAAAAATACTTCAGGAAATTTGTTTTGGTAATGCAGTCAATTCTTCATAATAGTACTTATTTATTACAGATATTACAGATTTACTTCCTTAAAAAAAGTAAAAGTTTAAAATATTTGTGATTCATGCTTCGATGATTTGACATTGCATGATTCAAGTGTCTCTGCTGTGATAATGATATCTACGTGTATAATATTCTATTTATAATAAGAAACTTCACGTGTGGAGCTATATATACAAATAAAATAGTCATAAAAAACAATGAAATCAGGATTTAAAACATTTTTATATTCATAGTGTTAAAACATTTGCATAATTTCAAAAAAGTGTTGGAATGCAGTATTAGGTCTGAAATACCGGGTGGCATAAAAGAATTTGGTCCAATTTTCAATCAGTAATATCTCAAAAATCGTTTAATCTAGAGACCTTAATTCACTACCAAATTAAAGTTTTGCCAATTCTCTTTTTAACAGTATATGAGTTGTTGAATCAGATACGCCAGATTTGTAACCATGACAAATTTACAAAAAAAAAAGTACCAAAGATGAAAGTTGTCAAATGTGGGAAAGTGATAAAAAAGAAAATAAATTCAAAAATGTTCCAGAGAATATTTTTGCTTTTACATGCGGTATACCTTTTACTTTACCTGGTAAAGGCTTGAAAATTGCATGGCAACGGAAAATTTTTGTCCATTGTTGTTTTAAGAAACAGAATATGAACACCAAAAAAAAAGGTGCATGGGACTAATTTTTTTTTAATCAAACTTAGATTTCAACATCCATTTCAAGGCAGAGAAATCTATTGAGTGGTGTGGTGGATTAAGATGTTCACCATGTTGAACTTATCAATCAAACGTAAAACTGTTACTTCATTATACCCCATGGAAAAAATCCCTTTTCTCATATTACAACTTTTATTCTTGGTACTTTTATGCAAATTGGCTATGGTTGCGAATTTGTCGTATCTGATTCAACGACCCATACATTGTTGGAAAGAAAGAATTGACAGAGCTTTGGTGGTAAATTCAGGGCTCTGGGCAAAAGGTTTTTGAGATATTGCTGATTGAAAATAAGACCACTTTTAGGCTAGGCCGCCCTGTATATCTCTTGCTTTATTGGCAGCTTACGTCGTTAGTTCCTTTTCCTCAAAAGTGATTTTCTATAGATATTAAAATATAATTGCTGGAATATTTATAAGCAAGCATCTTTCAACACTATCTATATATTTATATATTTGGATATTTTCAAAGGTTTTAGAGATGCACAAGCTCATCATTTTCGTTTTCATAGTTTACTTTGATTACAGCGTTATCAATAAAACATAGTTAAATTAAGTATATAAACGATTAAGTTGACAGTTCGAATTTTTTCTAATAATGTTATATTGCTTTATACTGACAGTTTTATTTTCTGTTTGGGGAACACTGTACTCCATCTTTATTGTATATGTATTATACTTTGGACAACGCTATAGAGATCAAGTTTTCTTAATGTCAGTCAATAGTATTTCACGTAATTAAAATTTCAAAAAGAAAATAAAGATTTCTGAAAATAAACATACGCGACACTTCAAGTAAACTTTCATTTAAGTGAACGTAAGTATAGTTATATATTTCCAAATGCTCACCGACATGCTCGAGATGCTATATTGTGTTAACGGAGATTTGGTGGATCGGTGGTAACAACATGTAATTTTGTTGTTCACCTTTTTACAAAATAAAACAATTTTATTGTTTTAAGGTCTATTTCCACTTATCAGCTGGCAGAATATTTAAGCTTGAGTACACAAAACCAGATCTTCATAATTGCCATGACATATAGAAACGGGGTTGCCGCATTTTCTAAATCAAATTGCTGACAAACTCTAAGCTCGAGCAGACGTTTCATTTAATTTTTTTTCTTCCTACAGTATATTATTAACGTAGTGTTACTGAACTAATGATAATGCGATTCATTCTACATTTTTCGGAACATTCTACATTTTTCGATAGCTATAAATTTACATATTATCTCTGTGTCTCAGTGCGCAGGACGTCTAGTTCATTACGCCGATCCGACAACAACCTGAAGCAAAATGATAGGTAACTTACTTACTCTTGGAGCAACACGATACGCAACTTACTCTTCATTTTCGTTTTTTTTTTAACGATCGGTAGAAAAAATGGCAGTCCAAGAAAGGTATTTTAACCTGGAATATTTTTTGATGACTTAATATAATCAACACAGAAAACCTAAAACAGTCTCGTTGTGGCACAGCCTCACTATTTCATTTTTTTAGGTCATCTCCGTCATCAGAAAAAAAATCCGCGTCCAAAAAATATTCGGGGTTGCTGGTCGTGGAGGTAGAGCCGTAACTTAGGGGTGGGGGGGCTTACAAAAAAACGATATAATGATTTATAATAGTCACTCCATGTGATATGTTACTATTACATTATATAGGCACTGTATAGTACTTGTCCAATATCTGTTCGGAATCCTTTTTTAAAATTATTCAAACTTGTAAAGTACTGTATATAGGTCTTGGACAAATATAGCAGTTAAT
>JAQIWE010005169.1:0-10166 GCA_034698565.1 Campodea plusiochaeta
TTCCATCAACAACAAATTTTATGTGGAAGGCTGTAGTGGTCATGATATAGCATGGATTGCTCTAAAAATATATATTTTTGGAAGCAGAACTATATGATCTTTCAGATGGTTTTTATTTCGACTTTCTCACTTTATTAGTTCAGAAAACATGACGTTCTGAAAAAAAGCGTCCTATTTTTTTGAACCACCTTGTATATATAATTTTCAGATAAAAGCGTATTATTATTTATATGAAAATCATTTCACGATAAGTCATCTGCGATTTTGAATTGGTGTCCATAAAAATAAAATTGCTAATTGACCACTGTTTTTTTATTCTTTTCAGGTATTGGGCTGTTACAAACGTGGAATACATCCATTCCCGAAATCGCAATAGAATCGGTACTATGATTGTGCTAGTTTGGTTAATATCGCTCATAGTCTCGTTAGCGCCGCAATTTGGCTGGAAAGATCCCAACTATCTTGAACGTATTAAAGATAAAAAGTGTATGGTGAGCCAAGATGTTGCGTATCAAATATTTGCCACTTGTTCGACATTTTATCTTCCACTATTTGTCATTCTGGTTCTTTATTGGAAAATCTTCCAAACAGCCAGAAAAAGAATCAGAAGAAGAGTAGGGAATAATACAAAAAATCAAGCTACAAAAAAATTGGTACAAGATAAAATATCAGATAGCCAACAAACAGAGGGGAGCACAATCAACAGCATCGAAACGACCAAATTCACTCTTTCAAGTTCGAACACTTCGCCGGAAAAATCCTCGACTAACAACGGTTCAGCCAGTCATCAAAGTCAACATTGTGACATGAGTAAGATGGAAATGTTAAAGGAAAACAAAGAAGGAAAAGATACTAAAAAGGACAAGAAAGAATCACTTGAGGCGAAACGAGAACGGAAAGCTGCTAAGACTTTGGCAATCATCACAGGCGCATTCGTAGTGTGCTGGCTTCCATTCTTTATTTGTGCGTTAATGATGCCTCTCTGCCCGAATTGTTATTTTGATGACTATATGGTTAGCGCCTTTTTATGGTTGGGTTATTTTAATTCTACTTTGAATCCAATTATATATACTATATTTAGTCCAGAGTTCAGACAAGCTTTTAAAAGAATTCTTTGCGGCAAATCACACGCCGGTTATAGACGCTAATAATATATTTTTCTGGTTTCAATAAAATATTCTTCTCTAAAAATACTCATCCGATAAGATATTCTAATGCACACCAGTCGCCCAAATTCCTCAAGACATTTTCATTTCTTTTCTCTCACAAGATTTGAAACGAATTACTCCACATCTTCCTCCAGATTTTATTATTGGAGTTTTACATTTTCCACGTCAATTTGAGTTTGTTTGTTCACATCTTATCGTTTCTATTGAAAAACGAACACTCTCTCTTTTCTCTTCCATGCATTTATACTCCGTAAGTTTCGTGGCAAATGTAGAAATGAATGAAGCATTTGACAAAACGTTTATTTTTCACTGTTAATTTATTTAATTTTATATATTTTTAACAACTGTATTCGCTGCTAATGATGTAGTGCCCATATTACACGCCCTCAATTTACCAATCAAGAGCCTACACCAGTGATTTTTACGGTTGTCTTTTATCATGTTTTTCAATTAATTCCTAAAATAAACGAGGATTTGAAGCGACTGAATATAACAGGAGTTACACTAAGTCAAGTAGATATCTGTAGAATAATAATATTATTTTTAATAATTTATTTAACAATTAATATATTAGTATAAGCAATATTCTAAAGCATCACATAACTCGCGTGCATATCAGTTTCTTACTCCGAAATCCGCCTTTTGGCGAAGAAAGAAATATTTTGCTTATATTTAGATAAAGCTTGTTCTTCTAGAGAGAAAAAAAATCAATTTTCAACCACCAATTCAGGTCTTTGAGCTCAAATAAAGGATCGTTGTTATATACACAAACGTACAAAAAAGAGAACATTGGATTGCCTATATAGTGTACATATAGTTTATTGAGAATTGTTCAAATTCGTTCCAAGTGTAATTATAGTACCAAAACATTTCAAGAGTATTTTTGTTACGCGGCTTCTATTTACATGAGAATTGAACAATGTTATGGGGGAATTCAGTGTCATTATGTGATTCAAATAGTTGATCAAGTTTCGCGTTATATACGCGATATACCACTTCTGATCAATGTGGTTGTGCATAAACTAACAGGGGAAAAGTGCATATTCATCAAATACCGTTACAAATGTGATTGAACTCTAATAACTTTCTAAACTTTAATAAGACAATGAAACTAGACACGGTAATTTCGTGTTGTGTTATATAGAATTGAAAATTGTGTGACCCATGCCTAAATTGTAAATAATACTATATGTGCTATTCCTAAATAAAAGAAGTGTGCTGATGTACAGAACAATAAAAGTTAATTTGTTTTGATTATAAATAAAAAGGTGTATTACTTTAAACAAAAAAAATATTGAAGAACTCCAACATCAATGAAGATACATATCGTGTCATTCGCACTGTAGCAACTACAGGTCAAAAGAGCGATCGTAGATATAATAAAAGTTCGAAAAATGCTAAAAAAAAGAGAGAAAAGGAAAGTATCTTATTGAATAGTGATCGCTATACCAACTTATATAATATATATATTTGTTGATTTTTCTTCAATAAAAAGTTTTATTTTGTCCATAGGTCCTGAGGAAAAAATGTAAACGTGATCTGCCTGTATTTAGAGAGTGGGTTGAGCAGGGAGGGTTGGATGGGTGAGTCAGGGTCGCTCCAAGGAATAAAAGTTGGGTTGATTAAAAAAAGATCTCTGGGTCTGGACAGATCATTACTCAATTCTTTAATTAGGAATTCATATATTTGTATTTATTGAAAGTAAGGAGAAGAAAAGCAGGTTGACTTAATATTTTGCTTCACTAAGAGTATAGCAGTATTGTTTTCAATAAAATTAACAATCTATAAAACATTAGCAAATTTGATTTCATGTGACATAAATAATTTAGAATTTTTAAGCCGAAGTTGAGTAAACGTTGTCACTCAATGTCAATATCCCATCCTGTAACATAAACAGTAAAAAAAGTAACACACAATGTTTTAATGTATTTGTGAGTAATTTCGACTCAAGCAAAAGTTTTCGTACTTGAATTATTTAAGATGACATATTCATGATAGTTGGCTTAATTCTAACTCATCACTATATTTTACCAAACTTTAAATTATATAATTATGCATTATATTAATCACAACTTGAATGTACATTATCAGTATGTGAAAGAGTATTCCCTGCTGCTAATGATAAAAATTAAACGTAAGCAGTTTTTGTTAACCAGCACTTTCTGTGATACTACATAACTTTAATCGATGTGAACTAATTTATAAATAAAATTTATCATCAGAAACCAATACAAAAAAAGTAACATAATTAGATGTATGCTTAACGCAAATGCATAATTAGTATAATGATAATTAAAGGAAACGATAAAAATGACTGAGTACTATATTTAACATCAACAATTTCAACATCGTACTCAACTGAAATTTAATTTCAAGAAGCAAATCATACAGTATTCAGAACATAATTTACAAAATGTTATTGCGACTGTCAAGTTTGGAAGATTGTGGTAAATTGTCCCCCAATTGTCTTCGTCCCTGGGTACGGGATAGAGAGGAGTTGTTCTCATCTTGAAGGGAAAGAGATGATGGTTTTTGTCCCCTTCGGGAAACCGAAATATGACAGCAAAGAGTTAAGGAGAGTATATCGATCCAATATTTTCTTCTGTATATATCGTGGACTTGTTGACGAGACCCTTTTTCTTTCTGCTACAGCTGTGCCAAACCATAGGGTTCCTTAATTTATCACATTTTCTATTTCTTTTGCTGTTTTCCGACCTACGTTGCTAGTCGAAGTTGGCGGTAAAATATGGTTTTTGCTCAAAACAACTTCCTGCAATTCTTCGAAAAGTGGAACTGAAATTTACTGAATTAGATGTTCTATATAAAATATAAAAACAGCTTTTTATTCATTTTGTTATAGTTCGATCTAAAGTATTGTCATTTAGTATTTTGTTGCTGTTAATTATAATGACGTCATGTCACTCCAACCAATGTGGTGTCATGTGTCTGTTACGTCATACAGTTTGGCCACTTCCCATTCTTAGTTAATATCTTAACTGATCTTTAGTAACCATATTAGCATACATATTTTATGTTTCACTAAGAACACTCTAAATAATGTATAGTGTAATTAGTTACAGTAAACGAACATTTATTATTTAACAGTATGTTGGAGAAAATCACTTGTATTTTTCCTTCAACATACACTGTATAGTATAACTAGTATTCAGTAAGTAATAATAATTTTGCTACCCATATTAATTCTTCTTCCAGAAACTATCTATTACACACAATCCATTCTAAAGTTAAGGAACAGAAAATTAAAGTATACGTTAGATAAAGAAAATGCTATGGAAAATTGTATTACAGCACCCATAAACTATTTGTAAATTTTGCACATTATATTGAAAAATACAGTAAAGAACAGTGATGACACCAGATGCAAAAAATATTCAAAGGAATAAACCGTGGTGGCTGAGTCCAATAAAAAATGCGAGAGTAAAGAGCGAAAGCAGTTATTATTTTACCGAAATTAGCAACTATTTCATTTTTGGGGAAATCATCAGTGAAAATATTACACCTGAAAATAATTTCATAAATTACATTATTTCAACAATTTAAATACTTTTCTTTGGCATTTCCGTTTTCTTTGTATATTTTATTAACTTTACATCTGTCTTCAATGACTACAAAATATTTCTTCTGGAAGACTGGAAATCTCAAGTAACGTCACTGCATCACCCACTTACCAAAATAATAGATGTTATTTAAGATTGTGGGACTGTAGAATATTTTTACTCTCCGTCTTAAGAAAATAAATCTAGTAGATACCTGAATTTTATATACTGTGAAATAATATATTAAATTGTTTTAGTGACTTGTTATAGAAATAGTTTTATTGTAATTTTCAAATTTATATATTTAAACCTAAATTTTGTGCTTTACTCTTTTTTGTCAAGCAAGGTGGGGGGGGGGGGGCGAGATCAAACTGTAAAATAAGAAGGACCGTCTGCAAAGCTCCACCATGACTGGCACGAGCGAAGGAAGTTTAAAAAATAGCAGTTAAATAACGCCCTATTTTAGACCATTTTTACAGAATTTGGGAAATTTTGGCCACATTTTTCTAAAACAATTGCAGTTTTTGTTATTTTAGTTTAATTTTTTTAATCTTTATCTCCATGACAAGAAATAAATTTGCAATTCACTCTTTATTGTATCAGGGAGGCGGTCGCCCCCTCTGCTCTGGGGTCTCTGTGTTGCTTCGTCTTGAGCAGGTTATTATTTCTACGTCATGACAAATGAGAAATTTAAAAGTTGTAAATATACAAATGGTAAATTACTATTGTGCTATTATCTTAAAAGAAGTATTCAGAACATGCTTCAAAGGAAAGTTATGTCATTATGCTTCAAAACTGTTGATTTTGAAAGCGGCTCTACATCAAAATTTGAGGAACACAGGAAATCGGCTTCCTTTAATAAACTATTCAATAAAGAAAAAATATGTATACGAAATAACTTAAAACCACCAAAAAAAATCTATACAACCTATAATAATGTCAATGACAACTTCTGTCATAAAAGTTTATTTCCTTTTCGTACTCTTCTCCGGTCCTGTATCAGTAATACCTTCAAGATAATATAACACACACATACTGCACTAATCAAATTCAACTTCAACAACTTACTGAGTGGCTTCTACTAACCAATGGTATGAATGTTAGTGGCAAAATCACTTCATAACAGATCTACACAACATATCACTACTCTAAGTACAAGGATAGTTGTTACCTCATTTCGAAATAGATAGTAATGTATACAGTATTGTAAGGTCATCAGATACTCCTTACTGGCATTCGGCCGTTGTTAACTTTTAAGTTCATTTGATGAGTTTTACGGAGAGATTTAGGAAACTTCAACTTTCTGTTTTTTCTTTTTATAAATTCACAACATTCGTGTCTTTAAATGTGGGGAACTATTTTAATAGATTACAAATATTTTGTATTTTTAAAGTTTTCAAATCCATAGAAATCCTGAGTGTGTTATTATTTTATTACATCAGGAGAACAATATTTCTAAGTAGTTGATAGATATACTACTACAGAAATATTGTGAATTTTAATCGACGTAATGAATGACTCATTCATTACGGGTCTAAAAATATATCAATAAAATTCAAATTCAGGTGCAATAGTTTTTTTTATTATTAATATATAAATGTTTCTTTGTATTCTGTGAACGTTTCATATAATAAATACCGTAGATATTGCTTCATAAACTCCTCTAAACGTTCACAACTTGGGGTAAATCTGACCATATGAAGATAGCTCTCATGACTGAATCTGTATTGACGTTCATTTTTATCATTGCCAGAGAGATACTCAAATATGAATCCTGATTGTTGAATTAATCCCATAATTTATGTTAATAAAATTATATTAAACTACACGAAGAAATATTTATGCTCTGCAAAGTACATATTCTATTCTATATGACAAAGGATTAAACTTCCTTCCTATATAATGTATGAACTCTCTGGATACCCTAAATGGATTCCTCTTCAATTATGCTGTCTGTTTGTACATAGTTGAGGTTCTTTGATTTATTTCCATTGAGTACTCATTCTAATTAGGGGCTAGTAAATTAAATTAAAGTATTGTTGGAGTGTTTCAGAGTACTTCGTCATTAACTTGTCATTAAAGAGATGTACAGTACTTTATAGAAGGATATATATTCTATACATTTGCCTGTTAAATTAGCTCTTCAAATAGTTTGGATGTTACATAGATTAGTAATGTTCATCGAGTTGTATTATAATAAGTACCAGGAAAGTTTACTGTAGCCTGATCTCTAAAAGTAAATTCATTAGATAATAGAACTTTGAAAATAAAAAATATGATTAGCAGATTTTTTTATAGTTACAAGGTGACGAAAAAAAGCGTTGTTGTATGTCCTTAGTTTGTCATCTGAATATGTATGTGAATATGTTTTAATTGCGGAATATTTGTTCTGGATTTTGATTATGAACTAAAAATAATAAACTCTTCATATACTAATACATACGAGGTATCATACTAATACATACGAGGTATCTTGAAATATAATATTCAAACAGAAATTCAATTTTTACAATATACTTAAAAGTTCTGAATATTCAATATTTCGGTGTATTCCTCAGTGTCTATCCGTATCAACCAGTGTTTTATTTTACATTAACATTTTATTTTTGTATAGAAATAAAGAAAGAAATTTTTTAATTTTCCAAAGTTAAGTAAACTAGAAATTTCCATCAGTTAAAACAACATTTACATGTACTTAAAATAGAATCATATGCTACTACAATTTAAAATAAATTCAACGGACATAATTGCATTACAGCTTTGGTTAGATTTATTACCACACTTCAGTATAACGCAAACAACCTTTAAAACTTATGCAAAAACTAACTTTAATAAATAAAAATAATGAATACCTACCCAGTGGAGAATATTGTCCAGCAACATAACAGCGATAGTATTCCATAATCCTTTTAGTGTTTTCCTCTGGGAATTACACAGTGTCTCTCTTTATGACATTTTTTCATGTCATTTTTTCCCCTAGAAATCCTTGTTAGCTTATAAACACCGCTGACATGATGAACTGCAAGTGACACATACAAAGCAGTGGGATACATTAATTTAATAATTTTGTTCAAAGCTGTCAGGAGATATTTGTTGATTCTTCAAAATCAAAAAAGAGGAAAATCAGTCGTGTGCAACAAGTGACCATTTTGTTTTGACAGAAGAATCGAGATAGAAAATAATGCGAGTGATTTACTTCTAATCTAGACTAAACAAAATTAAAAAAATTGAGATGAAAATAAAATTTGAAGCTGCAATCGGCAATACTTCTTATAATATTATGTTAGTCTTGTATACATGTTATCCACGCAATTGTGAGTACAGATTCAGTATCTCTTGCTTTCGTTATACTAGTTTGAAAATACTGTAGAAGTGTTTATAGGTTTTTACCGCAAGGATTTATGTCACAATATCCGCCTTTACATTATGCATCATTTTCATCACTATTTTCTACTTCTTGATATTTTATAATATGATTGTTGTAACTCCATTAATGTTGCAATTTTCACTCAAACTTTTATTACAACATAATTATACCGATACTATAGATCGAGTCACATATAAATAATTATTTTCTGCTAAAGTTGAAATTTAAAACAAATTTTCTTTTTATCCTTTTTGCTATAAAACAAAAAAATCTACGCAAACTCATTAATAAATAAAAGAGAAAATCTTTTTCCAAATCAAGCGTTTCAGCTACGACACTGTAAATTATTTTCCTTTCCTTACTTTTTATTCCTGAACACGTATATAAGATGATTCAAGCTTTCCGGCTGTGCATTTTAAAAGAAAATCCTTAGTAACGCAACAAGTAATTAAGTAATGATGAAAATTCAAGGCAGCAAGAGTTTTTATCCTTTGAGAATATAGGTTAGAGTTTACATATAAATTTAATACAAGAGGAAGTGGGGAAACAAAGAAAGCTCCTGAGAAGGGAATTGAAGAAAAAGAGAAAAAAAATATTGGAAAGACTGGAAACTGCGGATTAACGGATTAGAATATTTCTATACGCAGAAATTGAGGACGATGAATATATTGCGTTTGTTCTGCTTTAATTCAATACTATCGTATATGCGCTCAATTTCACAATAAAATTCACGTAAAGAAGTTTTATAACAATGGAATTATTAATTGTATAGTGCAAGTAATCAAATCTTTCATTCTTATTTGTTTATTGAAGTTTACTCTCATATAAAATGTGTTTACTCTTGTATATTGGTATCACTATACTGCTCCACCAACTTTTCATAAAAATGGACTATAGTGTCCCGGTGCAAAAATTTATAGAAAACTACTTTCAAGACCACTTTCCCATTTGTTAATGTATACCTTCCGTTCAGTTTTTGTAACCAGGTGAATCTTATGATCTTCTTTTATTTCTCAAAAACACTACTATATATACTGATATAGATAAAAAAATCTATATCAACAAATATAATAAAGTTTATGAGATATGGTAAATATTATATAATGGCAAAAAATAAAGCAAATATTGTGGGGTCTTTTTTTTTTTTTGCAAAAATGCAATTTCTAAAACTATTACTATAATAATTTACTTTCATTATATAAGAAACTGCAATATCTAGGAGCATAATAATTCCATACTTCTGGAAGATCTTGTAGTCAATTCACTATTTAATATTGTGGATTCGAAGTTTCCAGTATATATAGCTAGATTGCCAGTCATAATAATATTAAACAGGTTTACTGTTAAAAGTATTTACTTACCGCTGTAATACAAGATAAAAAGCTTACAAACGTTTACAATTAAACCTCTATATTGGTTAACTACATACCAACATGAGCAAAACATTGTTAATATAATATACCAGTCCTTCCACTTCACGCGTTCTTCACTCCTCTTATACATTTTGTCACAACATTAGTACAAGTATTTTTTGTTTATTGTTTACAAAAACAAATGATTTTTACAAAACTTGTTTGTGCAAAGCAAATAATATAAAAATAGATCCTTAACAAGTTTTTCTATAATAGTGTTATTTGACTAGCTGAAATATTATATTATTTGCGAAACTTTCAAAACAACCCACAGAATGTAATATAAGTTTGACCAGCTGAAATATTATATTATTTGCGAAACAATCCACAACAATCGGCAAAACAATCTACAGAATGTAATATAATATTCCAGAGTTTAACATTAACAACTCTTTCAACAAAAGTTTTTGGGAAATGCATATCGAGTAGAGAAAAATCAGAATTTACAGAAAATTACATTTCGCAGAACTATCAGAGGTATCTATTTCGTTTATTAATATTTATTGAAGTACTTATGGTCGGGTAATTGATCTTGTAAAACATTTTGAACATACAGTATATGATTCGAATAAAACTTTTAAAAAGTTACTTGCAGCTAAATTGACTTTTCTGATATTATAACATAATATTAGTCTTCTTTATATAAATAACTCATGTTGTT
>JAQIWE010005170.1:0-10164 GCA_034698565.1 Campodea plusiochaeta
CAATTGATAATCCTTTGTTGACTTATTTGTTTTCTTTGACCAGCCTGCGAATTGTATAGAAAATACACAATTTGAATCACCCAAATAGTTTCAAAACATAACCAGTTTGAGTCCGTAAGATTTTGGAAGGCCTAGGTTATGTTACTTAAAAATATTAATATTATAAAAAAGTACGCTGGTGAATATAGACAATATCGTACTCGGTCTTTAGACTTTAGTGTAGATATTATTGAATTGGATACCTTGTTCGTTTACAAAAATGAGTTCATTCTGAATGTATGTACTGTTTGGTGCATCAGAACATATTGCTGTAATATCATCAGGTAATATACTAGTCATGTGACTATCTGATTTCAACGTCATTGAATGAGTCACGTGACCTAGATTCTCCTCTGCTGTTCGAATGGAGCCAGGTTCTTTCTGAAATAAGAAGAAAAACAATGTTAATAACTTGACTGACAAATAAGCACCACCTTGACGATATTTATATTACGTTACCTATATATTATGAATAATTGTAAAGGGTTACCTGCAGCTAAATGATTTTTCTATAATATTAGTTTTCTTAATATAAATAACTCATATTATTTTTCTTACCTCTCAAAAATCACCGGTTGTCGACGAGATATTCACGTTAGAAAATGCAAGATATGAGTAAAACGATTAATTTACATGATTTTTTAAGTCAGTTTTGCTACTACGTAATAGATATGTGTTCTGATATGTGTTTTTCAGCGAAAAATTTGCATATTTTTGCCGATTTGTGCTACCTTATGGAAAATCTATCGACTATATAAACAGAAATATTTCTTGATCTGTTGGGTAAAAAAAATTATTTAATAATATAAGGTACAAGAAAATCACAGAAAACGGGAAGTTCGTTATCTGCAGGTAACCCTTGAATACTTATTTTATTATCACTGTCTCTTTTGAACCTTATGTACTATGTGTTTAGACTGTTCGCATTAATGTTAAGCTTGCATTCAGCTGTAAAATCTGACTTTTGTTTACAACGTTATCCATTTTTTTAAGAAAGTGAAGTGATTATAATGTTAAGATGGATCGAAACAACAATAAACACACAAAGAAAAATTGGACAGTTGAGGCAACTGAAACAAACGCCTCTCGCCTATTCAAAATTTTCTTTGCGTGTTTATTGCCGTATCGACCCCCTACGGGTTACACCATCTTAATATTAACATTGTATAGTGTTCCCCTTTGCATTTTCTAAATATTTAAGTAATTTATTTTCAACATCGTATACATTAAATTAAGAAAATCATTATGTTGATCATTAGATGAACAACTAATATACAAATTTCTTTGAAACATAAATTTAAAATTCATATGCGAAAAGTGTAACTTTTGGCATTAAAGATTTTTAAAAAATGTAGAAGCCTCCTAATTGAGAATACATATTTTTTCCTTGGTGTTTTGCGGTGTTTTGGGGTTTTATCTCATTAATTAAACAGAAAATATCCGTAAATTTTCAACTTTACTGCAAAGTCATTAGCAAACGATATACAGTTTTCAAACGATATACATTTTGTATATCGTTTGAAAATGCCTTTGCAGTAAAGTTGAAAATTTACGGATAATTTCTGTTTAATTATTGAGATAAAAAACACCAAGAAAAAAATTAAAGATTTTAACAAAATTTCAGTTTGAAATCGATCACCTAAGTTACTTCTCATGCTGCAGACCATCTCAACTACCATAAACCATATTTTATTACTTTATGGAACTCCCAGCTTTTACATTTTCTTTTATAACTCTCTTTTTATACAACTTCTACATAAAAAAACGTATAGGTCTCCTAAAACATAAAACTCAGCTTCTACATATAGTAATAATGTATAATATACTGCCCTCCTGCAGGTTTCAATATTGATTATACTTAGCTTATTACTGTCAGGTCCCTTGCAACATTTTCCCCGATAAATTAATTAACGGAAAGTGACACTGTATAATATGCTGGGACAACTTCATTATAGAGATTGTAAGCTCAAACCTCTTTCTGAAGTTTGGATAACCTCAAGTCTCATATCTGAAACTTTATACTCATGTAATACGATTATAAGATATGAGTATTGTAATACGATAATCGCAGACTTATGAGAACTTATAATTATTGTTCGATGCAGGATCTTATTGAAAGAGATTTAGGGAAGTGGCTTACTTTGGAATTAGTATATTATTACTATTATTGGTAATATATTTTAGCGGTATTTGACTATTTACAGCAGTATTTGTATGTCATATTTACAATTCAATTTATAGTAACTTCTTTTTATATTTCAGCGTTTCTTTCTTAATTAATTAACTTTCGTTTTGAAAAAAAAAATCTCTTCAAACATCAGTGACTTATTAATGTTTTTCTCTAGAAAGAAACTGTACTCTGGAAAAAGTATACTTGATTATGTATTGTTATGCACAATCAGTTTATTTTACTTACAAAATAATATTACCCCCTGAGGCTATTTCTTAATGAAGTAATATTATAATTAAAAATATCAAACTTTTATTTGTAGCCAGCACTGTTTTACATATATAGTTTCTATTATAAAATAAAAGAAAGAAGAAGAAATGAAAAAAAAAATGAATCTTTGACATACTGTATTTCCGATACAGAAAAATTCCATACCAACTATTTTCAGTCTACAGTACAAACTCATCGTGTATTCGCAGAAGACATGGCTATATTGCTTTATTAATCAAAACAAAATAAATTCTTTGAGCAATTTTGCAGAGTAATTAATTTCTAAGTCTTCCCTGCAAAATATAAAGAAACATCTGTGCTTAATGGATACTTCCATTAAGAAAATCCAATAGTTTTAATATTTCTGTACAATGAGTCCTAATCTCTTATAGAATGGACGTAATTTCTCTTCATTTTCTAAATAGCTTGCTGCTAAGATTAAAACAGAAGAAATGAAAGTTCTTTACAGTCGAAAAGAAAAGATTAATTTTCTTTTGCAGATGTAGCTATTATGGATTAAACAGAGGAAATGAATAAGAACAAAGAATATGCTGATGTACTATTTAGAATGTATTAGAATGTAAATTTTATTTACATTCTTCCTTTACAATTAGGTATCATGAGAATTTTTTTAAATGTTTTGCTGCTTTTAACATCATTTTTTTTTTTTTTTTAATATTTAGAACAAATTGTCGTAGGTCTTTTATAACCAGCATAAATTACAAAACTATAATTATTATATTTTTTGTGAATTATTTTCATTTGAGAATGACATTGTATAAATGTTGAAATATTATGATCTTTTAAATCATATTGGCTGCTTTATTACTCCAACTCTTACACTATTACAAGTATGGAACACAAATTCCTGTAAAGACACCAACAAAGTGTCATTTACTTTGAAATAAAAAAAACTGCATTTCTAATCTGTGATTAAAGGTCGTATTACTATTCTGAGAAACACTAAAAATTAATTAACAATACTTCCTAACATGAAACCAATATTTGTAACAATGTTAAAAACACGATTCACATCCTAATTATCTTAACTAACACGTAAATAACCAATAAAAAATCTACTGAGACGGTACATGCCATGCTAAATCGACATTTTGAAAACCCAACCTTATTTAATTGCGCTAAACGACACGAGCGCCTGGTAGTGGCCGTCATTAAAACTACAACTGCAATAAGGCACACACAAAAATAACATTTACACTAATTACTGTACATCATCCATGCGATATTTTCCTCTTTCGGCTACTTGCTAATCATGTGGAAATAGCAACAAAAGAGAATAAGGAACAAATAAACTAGCCCCTCGTGATAAAATAGTGTTGCTAGTAGGCGGAGTTTTTGGAATATTTTCTCATTTTGCTTTTCTCAAATTTATCTTATATTTCTTAAACATTGAATTAAATACCAATTCTCTACTTTTGGTGTTTATTATCGCTCTACATGTTTCGAAATACATCACCTCATTACCAAGAGCCTAAAATGAAGTATACCACCAAGTCTTACATTTCTTATTTTCTTTTAAATAATAATAATAATAACTTGCTCATATAATAACATCCCCCTGTTTTGCTTCCATTGTCAATAATAACTTGCTCCTGTTTTTCTGCCAGCCCAAGAGTAAGAAGAACCATTTATTGTAATGAGTTTATGTAATGTTAAATAAAGATAATAATAATAATAATTATATTATTATTAACTTCTTTTTTTCGTTGATTTTAAACATCAAAAGAGCTGCTGGTATGGAGTTCCGTCCCTACAAAGCAGCTGAATTTCGCATATAAATTTTACACAGAATAATATGATTTTTTTTTTATTTATGTAATCTCCAACTTGTTTAACTTCGAACCCTAGTTTTAATTTCTCTTTTTGTTAAACTACTCTCATATTTTATTTTATTCATTACGTAAAAGTTTATATGAAATTGTACAAGAAATACTAGTAGAACGTGTTAGAGGAAATTTATAATCGTAATTCACAAGAAAATTGTCAAGGATAGAAAATAAATAAAACATTACTCACTTGCAAATAACGAAAATGTAATTTAATAGCTGCATGCAAGTGGACACCTTGCAGGGGCGTAATCACGTCGGGGCAATCGGAGCGGTGCCCCAGGGCCCCAGAGAAAATATTTATATAAGGGGCCACGAACCAAGTGTGAAATTGTTATAAAAATAAAGGGAAGAAATTAATGTATAAGAAAATAGCTGTTCAGACTCCAAAAATTGATCAATACGGCAGTTATATCGCATTAAAAGATTAAACTTTCCTTACTTTCGATGCTCGGACTTATGCCCTCGCTACTAAGTTGAATATAATTCTTAATTATTTACATAAAACACATTTTCAGCAATTAGTATTTTTTAATTGGTCATTCAAAAAAGAAGTTAATTTTATTGTGTATAGGGACCCCATCATAGTATGTCGCCCCGGGCCCAACACTTGCAGGTACGCCTCTGATACCTTATCAAAAGCTTTGGATCTTTCAAAATGTTCTCGTGCAGTAATATCTCTCCTTTTTCATTTAGTACTTTTTTAAACATTGAGTACCAAATGTTGAAGTTCAAATACTTCCGAATAAAGAGAAAATGAAAGTTTTTTGAAAAATAATTAAATAAATTAAAAACTGTAGGATAATATAACAGTATTTTTTTAAATTAAAAGTTAATTTGCAAATTTTAAGAATATAATTATATACAATTACATTTGATTGGTAACGAATATTGGTTAGTCTGTAGCTTAAATCAATATGTTGTCTAATCAGAAATAAATGTGTGTGGAACCTTACCGTGAGGTAATAACAGTATTATAACAAAAATAAATAAATTATGTTCCGCAATTACCGAAAATGAATGAATACTACTGACTCTATTACAATTCATAGAATGCTTAGTACAATTTAATTCAAACATTGTAATAAAACTCCACTACATATTTTGTATTTTATGTATAAAAGTGTATTTCGTGTGTGATAATCATAGATGTAGTGGTAGATATAATACTATCAGACTACAGAGTTGTGTTTTGGAAAACGATATCATGTCGGTGCCTTTGACAAGCAACAGAGCGTAGTATATGCAGAATTTCAGTAACATGAAGTTTTAAAAATTACTTTGCGGTTTGTGCCTTTGTCAATTATAGAATTTGCATATATTATATGGTTGTACGTATTATTGATTATGCTTTATAAAAGTTTATATGAAATAGTGTTTTGGGTGTTAGGGCTCTGAACTTACGAGTCCTCTACCTAAAATTAAAATTCAGAGTAGTGGAAATTTGAAATTGGTCTCACATCGTTATTTTTATTTTGTATTGCATTCGTTATGATAATATTCAAATATATTTGTGAAAAATGCCCCGTTTAATAAGCAAAATGGCCGCCTGTAGAGACAAAAAATTCAGTTTATTTAATGCTGTTTATAATTTAACAATTGATTCGAGCTTTAAAACAAATATCATTTTGGATTATACATGCAAAAAAAGTTTTTATATCTTTTCATTATGTCATTAATTTATCCTTTCCAATAATTAATTTAAAAATATAATTAAAATCGTCATCACATTTTTTGCAGTAAATCATATACTAAATATTTTGTTTCAATACTAATTAAAAATTTTGGAAAGATATGAGAATAAAAAACTTCTTCCTGAATCCAATGATACCACTACATAATTGCTTTAAAAAAGTAGCATTAAAATAGTATTGAATTTAACATGGGATTCCCTATGCTGAAACCCAATGTTGATTCTGGGCGAAGGACTCTTAACGCATTTATTCTCCAGAAAAGACTCCATCAACATATAAAAAAGAATGAATTCTCATCAAGTAAGCTTCCATCAACATTATTTTAAACTTTATAATTTTTCATCAATTTTGGCCATTGAATACAGATAATATTAGAGTGATTTTAATCAATTCGATCGATCAGCAAACATACATATTTTAAAACTTATGCTGAATTTCGTAGATCGATATCCTTTACTGTAGTCTATTTATCGCAAAAATATATTTCAATATGGAGGTAACAAAATAAAACTATCACAGTGAAGAGTTATTTTAAATATGTATAATGCTTATTCTGACTTGAGAATATTTTTATTTCATTTCTGATTTCTTTCATAAACAATAATAAATAATAAAGAAGCTGCATGATTTTGCTTCAGATTTAGGAGATTGCTACCACCACAATTTGTACACCTGTTTTGCTAAAAGCAAGAAAAATATTACACCTGAAGTAACATATTAAGATGCTGCCACTTCTGCCATTCAATATGTAAATGAAATTCTACTATGGTATCAAATTTCAAAAGATAACATCAATAATACAAAAAATATTATATTGCCAAGTGTTTTATATGTTGCGATATTCTCAGGAGAAATCTGTAATGCATGTTGGTAGAGTGTGAAATTGATAATGTTAATGGAACTATTAATTCCCACCTACTTGTAACATTAATCAGATGATTATCAGGCAAACTGGATGATATATGAGGTGAAAAAGTCTTCTGGCAAATATATTATGTTCTTCATGTTTGTCAGGGAGGAAAAAAATGTGTTTTATAAATTGAAAATGTTCTGTTTCTATTCATCAAAATTACTTTTAATTCTGCGAAATTAATTATTATGATTGCAGGAATATTATTCCTAAAATATTAACAAGAAAGTGTATAAGAAATCAGAAGTATTTTTTTGCATAGAGACAGATACAACTTATAATAGTGACATTTGAGACATGAAGTTTGTTGGATTTTTATAATCATAGTAAAGTGATAATTATAGTGGGAGACTATAAAATTCAAGGTTCAATATATTTGACAATTCAATTTGCTGCTTCCAGATAAATCTTCGATCCTCTTCCTAATTTTGTTGATAGAACTTCTTGGGCTTTCGTTAACAATAATATTATGCTAATTTATTCTGGAAAATCATTTTCACAGTTATCTTAAGTCGTCGATGCTGACTTCTGAGAGGAAAATGGAAACTAAAAAGCTTTTGTCCTCCAAAAATATTAAGATTTTACAATCAAGTAAATAATGATACAACCATTATAACAATATTCCAATTTTCACAGAAGAGGAACTTCGAAATTTCCTCCAGCTCTCAAACAGTCAAATGCAGATTAAATCCGATCCACCGCGATCATCGCCCCTGTTCCCACCAGTAAAACTCAAACAGAACCGAAGAACATAATCCAATATATCACTCGAATATTATCTCATTCTGTCATCATTCGCAAGTCATTCAAAGTACTTGTGATCCTGATTAAATATATCCTTGGGGCCTTGAGCCAGCGGGTGTCATACTTTTCGCATTCGTACGTAGGTGGCAGTATGGTCGCCACACCTTTTCATGTGGGGAGGAGGAGAGCCCTCCAGGGGTTTATGGAGAGAACTAAAAATAAATGGTAATTGTATGTTATTATGATGCTGTAAAGGGAAATTGGTCTGTATTTATTGGTTGGGGTTATAGGGTTAGCAAATTGATAAAATTAGGTTTCAGAAAGCGAAAGGAATAAACTTTTTCAGACAAAAATGACGATTTTTTATATTCGAAAACACAAAAACAAAGAAATCAAATTTCGTACTAACTACATTAAGAATGGACGAATTGAAGATTAATTACATAAATTCACTTTATGATCTTCATTTAAAAATTAAAAAATCATAACAATACATTAGAGACTTTTTATTACATCTTATCATTTGAAACTACGCTGTGCAGACTCCAATTCCTTTAATTTTCTGTCATAAAACACTACACAATCTATCAATTATGATAAAAAATTATAATTGATCCATGAAAAGTAATTTTACTGAAGTAATTTATAAATTATTCGACAAGTTAAATTTAATTTTTTTTATCTTTATTTTTAGTGCTTAATTTTTAGGATTTTCTCCTATTCCTAAAATTTTTCACAATAATTTCACAAAATTCTAATTACTGGACATTACAGAATTTCAAATGGTACAGCACAAATTGTCTGTATATTTTTTTTTGTGAAAATTGAATCTAAAATATATACTTTTGTAGTAACCAAATTCGTTTAATCCCCATATATCTTATGACAATATTTTGATACATTTGGCAACTCTAATTTCTACTACTTCGGTGGGCTAGTTGAAGTGCAACCGGGAGCTATATAAATTTCTATTACCTCTTGTATTTTCGCCAGTAATAACAGGTATTCACTTACAATATGTAATTTCTGAAAACGTTTTATTCATCTCTCCGTCTAATATACAGTATTATTATAATATATAAAGTCTGTGCAAGTGGCAATTTTTTTGCTAATGTACTCGCCACTTGCGAATTTTCTTGTAGGATTGGCTTGTTAGTTTGTTATAATTTATTGAATAATAAGATGTCATTTGTTAATTTGGTAAGAAAGTCAAAGACTGGCAAATCTCACATGATTAATGTAAATATCAAATGGAAATATACTACACTGAATATTAGAGGAATTTAAGCTAAACAGTAGGTGGTTTAATACCCTTGATACCCACAAATGGGGAAATGTCTTGACCAGATGGTAAGGATCGACCGCTGGTCACATGCTGGCCCATTCTTTACCATCTAGTAAAGACACTCTCCCAATTGTGGGTATCAAGGGTACTAAACCACCTAACTGGTGCATCAAAATTCCTCTAATATTCAGTGTAGTATATTTTCATTTGATATTTACATTAATCATGTGAGATTTGCCAATGTTTGACTCTCTTACCAATATAATAGTATAGCTCATATTCTTCAAAAATTAATGTCATTAAGTGTAAAATCATCTTGATAGTCTGATCATTAGGATGTACTTATGAAAATGAAAATTTGAGTAAATTTGATAACGAGAAATTATATTTTAAGAAATGTTTAGAAATGCCAAATGCGTAAATATTCACGACTACAGATGCTAATATGGCTGTTCTTGGTACTATTTTATTCGTCTTTTCGACACCTTTCTAATGGTAGGCACCATTTCTCAATCCGACACTCCCTTCAAAAGTTGCGAATCAACATTTCAAAACAACATGGCTGAAAATCAACAAACTCTTATTTACCTTAAAACTGTAGCATGTAACTTGTTGTTGATGACTGGAACCTCTCTTATCGTGATATCTGATTGGATAGAGATGTGCATGGGAGTGTAACCAACATGTTCGACCATGAGTATGACGTAGGGTAACTTGTGAACCATGAGCTATACGAAGTGGTTGACCACTTATTATAGAGGAGAGGCCACCCTAAAGAAAGAGAGAAATGAATTGGTAATTAGAAGTGGAAAAAGAAAAATAATAATTTCAGCTGCACTTGTAGTGGAAATAAATGATACATTTTGTTTAAATTATCAGATTATTTTCAGTTTTTAATGGAATAAAATATTAGAAAGATAATATCCTGGAATCAGAATATGGATTAAATAAAATAATTAATTTGCATTATTTTAAGTCAGTTTTTCTGCTAGTTAATAGATATGTATTTTTCAGCAAATAATTTGCATATTTTCGCAAGGCAGTGAAATTATGCAGGTCGATTTGTGCTACCTTGTGGAAAATCTATTGACTATATGAACAGAAATATTTCTTGATCCGTTGAGTCAAAAAATATCAAACTTTTTGCAAAAATTCTTTAATAATATAAGGTACAAGAAAATCACAGAAAACCAGAAATTCATTAT